>WBMW01005602.1:205626-216024 GCA_013396635.1 Penelope pileata
CTTTCTGCTGTCCCCGCCCCGGGGCTGCGGTCCGGCTCGCGAGGTGGCGGGAAGCCAGCGCGGCTCGTACCTCCGCAGCGCGGGGCCTCGGCGTGAGGTGAGCGGGCCGGGGAAGGGCCGCCCCAGGGCAGGAAGAGGAGAGGGGAGCGCTGCACAGAGCCGTTTGCTCCCTCCCGTGGCCGGGACGTTTGTTCGCGGGGTCCCGGCCCGGCACTGCCATCTTGCCTGACGGATAGGCAGCCCTGCCAATTACAGGCTGCCTCGCCGACTCCCCCGCCAATGAGCGGTGCCCGACGAAGAGCGGGCCGCTCCTAGGCCCGCCCCTCGGGCGGCTCTCGCCTCAGCGCGCCCGTTCCCGCCGCCGGCGTGTGCGCAGCAGCGCCGCCGGCCCAGGCCGTGCGGAGGAGCGCTGAGGTGGGACGGGTGCCGAGGAACCCCCACATCGCGTGGAACCCCCGCGCGTTCTCTCGAGTTTCCCTCTCTGAGAAGTTACACAGTGATGAAACGCTGTGGTAATACCACGGTGTTTTGTTTTTTAAAAAGTGGGAGACTGACTTCTGGTGGTTGATTCACAAAAGCTGAATTCGGCTATGGTTTAATGAACCTGCAGCCAAAGAAACAAGCATTAAAAGTGCTAGAAATTTTCCCCTTTCCCCCACCCACTCCCAGAAAGAACCTGTGAGTGCAAACGGAGCAGACAGCTCAGCCCGGCTCCACAGCAAACAGTCACGGAGAGGTTCTCTTCAGAGGAAAAAGGGTGCTGACATACCCTATAAAGGCATGGTAATACAAAGTAAGGTGCGGCTCTGAGGTCTGTGCTACTGTCACCATCTTTTTGTAATGTTACAAATAGCTGTCACTGCCACTGCACACCACTCGTGTGCTGCAGGTGGGGCCGAACAGGAGCCTGAAACGCTTCTGATTCTTCCACGTTTATTCTATGTTGAAGTACTTCAGGAAACACTTCTGCATTTATTTGTTTCATAATTGCTTACTTTGGTATTGGTTCCACTAATTCGTACCTGCATTCTTACATTTTCTTTTTTTTCCATAGCTCCAGAACTTGTATTCCTAAAAATGACTGAGTTCGGTCCTACAAACTTAGGTAAGGAGCCTCATTGCAGGACGGTGCAGCACACATTTCTAGGTGCATGCCACACTACATGACAGGAGTATGTATGAGCATACTCATATTAGCTTTAAGGCATCTTCACCAACAGAAGCAAAGACGGAGCAGTGTAACAAGCTACATACCCAGTATCTAGAATGCACAGTTTGTGCTTAAGTGTATTCTTTGTAAATACATCTAGCTAGGCTGGTATATCTGGGATGTAAACATGGCTAGAAACTGAAGTCCCACTATCAAAAGTTGTCTGCAGTTGTCTGTTTATATTCCTTTGTCAAGGATATAAATATTGCTTTGTTTGCATGCAAGTTCTCACTAGTGGGAATTAGCTAGATTCTTTTTAAGCATAGAAAATACTCAATCTTTCTCTTCTCCCCTGTAAAAATGCACTAAATAACCTCTGTGGTTTTTTAGTTCCAGTATTCCCTCACAGCTTTTGTAGTATGCCTTGTAAAATGCTTTGAGAATGTTTTCACCTCATAATTTTTATTATAATCACTTCCAATTGCTATTTCTAATATTTGATATCGAATATCAAGCCTACAGTGACATCTTGTGGCACTTTTCTTTAACTGTAGGTAAAGAAGCAATTTTCTTGTAGTCTTATCACAGTTTTAGGACTGTTTAAAAATTAAAGAATTGCAAAAACCCTATTTCTCAAATTTTAAAAATTGGTTTGATTTTTTCCAACAAATGATTTCTTAAGCACATATTTCAGACATCATTTTTAAAATCCCGTGTTGCATAAACACGGATTCAGAAAATTCAGAGGTAGTGATAAATCTGTTTAGACTCCAAGATACTTCCAAATGACATCTCTTAGAATAAGTCATCATGTCTATTATTTTGTTAAAATATATTACATTCTTAGTAAAATATTTCATCAAATAATTTCAAGATACTTTCATAACCATCAAGGGACAAATACATTATGTACAAAATGTTACCAGCCTTTAAAACAAACAAAACCTCTCTGTTTCCTAAGCAAAATGACTGATTGCTAGATCTGAAGTCTGATTTTTTCTGTCTAAGCCTAATTGTTTAAGGCAGTGGGATTTTGTCTTTGTTTTTCTCATCACATGTAAGCCTTACCTAAGTTAAACACTTATATGTGCCAACAAACATATATAATATTTTAAAAAATGAGATCTTTATACTGCTTGTCTGTATTGAAATTGTGAGTATATTTCAGATATCTAACACTGAAAACTTTGTCAATAATGTGAAAATAAATACGTAACAGATCTATTTATGTATTTTATTTGACAAGGGTACAAATTAAATGTACCGGTATAAGTTTGTAATATTAATTCCTTCTTTACTGATACAGAAAAGCTCCCCCCAAAAAACCGAAAAAAGGCCCAAAACAACCCCTTCTCTCCAGCAAAAAAACCAAGATTAAGATTGGGCTGAGTTGACAGTTCACTTTACGTTTCAGAAGGTAAACAATACCTGCAAGTCTTCACAATTTTGGTTAATACTCTACAGAACAGAAATTACAGACAACCAGTAATTAAATGAAATGCAGTAAGCCACCACTGGTAAAGTTTCATTTCTGGAAGGGTCATAGATCCGTCTGGACTCTAATTATCACTCCAGCACAGTAATTAAAATTTTTCACTATTACCACAAAATTAAACAGATTTTACATTGCTGTATGAAGATCTTCCCCCTTAAATCTTACAGAAGTACTAGGAAATCTCCACTGAACAGAAATCCTTGAACTATGATAGAACAAAACAGAATTCTCTGCTCCCCTCAAACAGACCAAAAGACTTCATATCCAGAATCAGCTGTAAGAACTTGTCAGATTTTTCAAACATTGTTTTTGTTCAGCTAACTTACTACAAAAATAATAATAAAAAACATTACATACCATCTGTGTAGATGGTGTTTGTGTACTAGACAGCAGCTCCTGTTGATCGCCTGTGGATATTTTTGAATTGGTACTGAACATCGATTAAAAGCTGATGCAGATGAAACTAGATCTACTTCAGATGCCAGGTTGATTCCTCTCTCAACCAAAAAATCACTGACTTGTTTGCTTTTCCTCCATACCACAAAAACAGTTCTGTAGCTGCAGTGAAAACATGTTTGTTGTATGTTAACGCTGTTTCTTGCCATAGATTAAGCCACATAATTCACACTGGTAATAGTCCAGCCCTGTTACACAGCACTGTACCTTAAAATATGTATGTTTTACCTATTCATTGCACATATAAATTCTTTTGTCATAGCTGCCAAAAACAGAGATGAAATTAATCAAAAAGTAAACATTCACTTGAAAGAGGAGTTAAAAAAAAGTAGATCTGTAGTATTACAAAATGCACACGCTGGAATAAATGTAGGACAGCTTGCTCTCCCTTTGAACTGTAAATAAGAAATTTTTTTAAAGTGAGGATTTGCTTGGGCATGTTTTTGTAACAATGTAAACGCAATATATCAATACTAAGTACTGAAGTATTAATAACCACTATCTCATTGATTTGACTGCATGATTTTCATATTTTATGTACTCATGTTTCTTATTTTTTCAACTGCTAGGCTTTACCTTTTAACTGTTTGCAATGTTTCAGCAACTCTAGACAGATTATTAAGAATAAAAGCCGTATCAAAGAGAACATTTTCTGCTATCTCAGCAGTAGGAGGTACTGTAGGCAATGGGTTTGAGACTATCTAAGATTAGGGTGGGGGTACTCTTCTTCTGGCTTGCTTTCATATCAGTTTCGGGAACATTTCAGAATACAGAATAATAGCTTATACATCGACCTAAAGGGGTTTTGTATAGGAGTCTAGAAGCCTGGTCAACAGTTTGTTGTAGTCCTTATAGTTTCACTGGGAACTGGGTGGAGGAAAAGGAGAGGGGAAAATGTGGGAAGGAAGCATCTCAAACACGTAACAAAAATATGCCTAGACCTCATTTGACTAGATACATGTATTTAAAAAAATAATAAAATCAAATTATGAACACTGAAAGGTGAGGGTGCATTTTTGTCTGCATGTTTCTGAAGAACTGGCCTAATTAATTGTAAATGCTTGAAATTGGATTGATTGAAAGAGGATGATTTTATTATGACTAAATATTAGAATATATATATTCAAAATTTTCTGAAAATTTACCTTGGTGAATTAGTAAGAAAGGAGGGGGAACAACATAAAAAGCTATATGGAAAAAATTCAGAGGCTACAAATAATGGCCAAGATGCAGTAATTACACTTTTTTCTCTTCTTGCACTCAGTACAGTTCATTAGTATTAACATCTAACCCCTTAAATTAATTGGCTTACATTTTACTTTTGTGATTGGCATAATTAGGAAAACCAAACTGAGAAATCATGATATTAGAATATTTTAAAGGCATGCCATCATAAATATTAACCAGTTTATTTACGCAGTAGGACCTCTGTAACAAATGCTCTGCTCGGTGCCACATTCCAGAATAGCCACTGTTACTGTCTTTTTCTAAATTTCTCATATCGACAGGCTTCACAAACACTCCTGAAGACTTCCCAGTATGCTTTGCTACCAGAAAATTCATGGCAATATCATCACAATTCTGAGTTTCATCTATTAAGGCGTAAACAGCTTCTGGTTGTCTCTGGAAGTCTTCTAAATACCCACTATGAAAAAAAGCTGCACCGATAAGAACCATCGAATATTGATCTCCGTTTCCGAATCCTGGGTTCTGCAGTTCAAAGCTGCCATAACTGTAGACACCTGAAGGAGTAGAAATGTGCTTTCTAGGAACAAATCCCACTATATGCTCTGGAAATTGCTGAAAGAAAAAGAAATGGAAAGCATTAGCACACTGAACTAAAAATGTGTTATATATGAAGCATGACAGCCTTTTTTTGTTGTTGTTGTTGTTGTTAATGAGAGGAGCATAAGATTATCGCCAGGAATGACAGAGAACAAAGCTGTTGGCATATGCTCCTTTGATCTACAGAAATGTTATGTTTAAATACAGTTTTGCAAAAATTTGCCTCATTCCACATCATATACTGCCAAGAAACATCTATCCTCAATTTGCAGCTGCATAGTTGGCAGTCAAATTAAGTTTACAGAATTTTTCTTACAAAGAAAAAAAGTACTTTGTTGTTGTTTTGGAGCCTACTAGCAACGTAAACAAATTCTGCAATCAGCAACTCGTGTTCATGTACTAGAAGAAGTAACAGTTTGAAAGTTACAGATTACAGGCATAATTAACATAGAAAAATATTTTTACAATTTCTACTACTCAATACTTCAATCCTTTTAAAAATCTAATTTTACAGCTAAAAAAACAATAGTAAAACACTATGATACAGAGCTTCTCTTTCTAATTAAAAAATTATTTAATATTTTTTGCAACTCACAAATACTGCCTGCCAAGGTGCAGAACATTACCTGCCAAACAGAAAAGGCAAAAGCAAGGTCATGAGCACTGACTAGTGTATCATCATCCATCATTAAAACAGCTAAAGGAAAGAAAAAAAAAAAACAACTTTTATCAAAGGATTAAAATACATGGGCACAGTATGCAGTACAATATTTGACAAGCAAGCTGTGAAGCTGTTAACAACCAAACTAAATTGCAGATCTGTATCTGCTTGAAAGCAGATTGAGAAAACAGCATCCTAGAGCAAGGCTGCAGTTTTGTACTAACTGGAAGTTAACCTAAAGCTTAGATTATTTGCTACCTACAACAAAACCCAGCAACCTTTGACCATCTGTGCTACAGCTCAACAGATGTACGTTGGACAACGTGGAGTGTTCATTTGGCAAAACAAGTTTTAAGTTCTACTAATCTTGTGTAAAATACAACTAAAGAGTTAGATACCATTCTTTAGTGTATGAGATTTATACGGAATTTTAAGTATAAAATTATATGTCTCTCCTCCCTATTTGCAAGTTCTCAATAAGTGAGCTTAATAAATGGCATTAGCAACACTCAGTATGGTTAACTACAGAGGGAAGAATCTTCGCTTTAAGTTTTAGACAAAACGCTGTTGCAAAATGGAAAGGGAAGATATTCTTACATCAGAACTCCAGATACACTAAGGCCTCTGAACTTTACAGTCAGCACAATCCTATTACATTTAAAAAAAAAAAAGCAAAAAGCCAACACTGGAGGAAACTGAAGTTTCTTGTGTCTTGCTAGGAGTCATGAGTAGAGACATGTTAGGAAAGGGGGGGAGACAGAATTACCTTTACTAACCATGAGTAAGGTCAGGCCTGTAATGCAACATTTGTTTGTTGTTTCCACTTGAAACAAACAGGACTTATTGTTGTGCTTCTCCTGGAAAGAGCTTAGGAAGAATATTTAGATGAAGGTCCCTTCCAGCCTGAACCATTCTATGATTCTATGAATAGCCAAAGCCTGAGGAAAATATTGTTAAGAAGAATGCACAATTTGAGATAGATAGAAAGCCAGACAGTTAGGGACGTAAGTTTCTCTGAAGAGAAACTTGCTTGAGAACTTTGTCTTAAAATTAATGGATTAAATCAACTGTTTACTGGATGACTTAAGCCTAAATTAATGTAAAGACTCAAAAAATAGGTACTCTATGAATTTCAGTTTACACAGTAAAGGGAAGAGAGGCTGAACTACCTATGTTTGCCAGACAGAGGAAATGGAGAACATAGTTGGAAAAGCCTAAGAAATGCATTTGATATCCCTCTTTTTTTTCCTTACTCTCACTTGACAGCTTCTACCCTGCTGCTGGTGTGCATCTGATGCTATCGTATAGGTTTCTTCTATGTCACCTACATTCTGTTAAGTGGCTCAACAGTTCCATGGCTCATTACGCAGTGTAACTCAGACCATCTCTCTTTTAGAATACAGATTTTCAGTATAAAACTGTTACTAGTAACAATATAAACTGCTCATTACCTTTTGTTTCCAGCTCAGGAAAGTTCTGGAGTCTGTTCCTCATGCGATTTACAGTTTGAACTTTAAAGACAACAGGGACAGGATGAGGGCCCAATGAATTCCACATTTCCTCTGGTATCTTCTCGCCAATGTTGTTCCACACAACAATCACTTTTTGTAAATGGGGGATGGCTTGATAATGATTTAAAAGCTTTAGCAGTAAGTCAGTTCTGTTGTATGTCTGCATAATGAGAGTAAATGAATCCAAGGCAGATGGATCCTGGGATTTTGGTTCCCTTCTCACATTGGGCATTTTGTCATCTTTGATATTGGGAAGCAAAGCTGTTAACGCCCCTGCCACGAGAAGCAAGACAACGATCACCACAGAAGTGAAGCGTAGTAGGCGGATTCCCATAACTCTTCCTGGAAGCTTACAGAAGTGAAAATACCTTTGAAACAAGTAACAGGGAAGGAAAAGTTACTAATCCCACATACAGATATCTCATTTCCTTGAGCAAAGCTCACACAACATTAAGTATACTTTTGTTTAGGTAAATAAATGAGTGAATTATATATTCACTCATATTCAGGAGGATTTTAGGACCTGGGCCAATTACTTTCATCTATCAAGAGAGATACTTCTGGTACTCAGTTTCTAATGTTTACTTGCTTTTTACTTCCACTTCTTTTTGGTTAACTTGGAATTTCCCTGTTTTGCGAAAACAAATTTAGAGTAATTATTTCTTTAGATTCTTCATCTTCTCTTATTTTCTCAGTACTGCAACTTTGGCCGAACATTTACACACCTCACTAAACCCATTCAGCTGAAATTAGAAAACAAATGTGAACAGGGTTTCAATAGTTTCAGCAGTGCAGGAGCTCTCCCTCAGCTGGGAAAAGGAAGAGAAGGTGCATCTACTAAGGCACCTTCTGCTGCCTTAGGCAGGACTTTCTGGATCCTCCTGCTTTTGGAAATAAGCAGGAGATTTCACTAAGCAGCTCCCACAAAGATAGCCTCTTTGTAAAATAGCCTCATGCCTCTTAGGCAGCGTTTCCATTTCTTGAGATCTTCATACATTCTAACATCAGCAAGACCCAGCAGTCACCAGCATCCACAGTTTGCACCTCAAACGATGCGTCACCCGCATCTGCTCCTCATCCTCCAGTCACAGGATTGGCATGCACTGGCTACACAAGAAATATTCAAAGCTTACTACTAAATAGGTATTCACCTATAAATACAACACATTACCCCACTAGTACTTCCTAGACTTTCACCAGGGAATTCTGGTTAAGTGATCCAGGACAGACTCATCAATTAAAATTCTTGACAGAGTAAGTGTGTTTTTCTCAAAGATTTGATCTTTTTTCCCCCACAGTGCGCATGCCATGCTTGAAGATACGAACGTATGTTATTTTAGTTTAAAAAAACCCTCAATTTACCTCATTGTGGCCAGGTGGGATTGTTTCCTCCCTGTTGTTTTTACAGAAGGACAGTCGTTTGTGATCTTTTTCTCCACTGGAAATTAAAAGGAGTTACAACTGAAGCCCAGCAGTTAACCTACATGCTACATGCATCTTTCTGCAAGCTAACATTCCCCCTGGTTACTGGCTGGTGAGCATATTCTTGGCAATCATCCAATCCCTATTCCTATTGCTTGGTTGAGTAACTCTCTCTGCCTTTCAATGAAATCTCCAGACACAAACTGTTACACCAGTTCATTAGAAAAAGATCCAAAGGCATTACTTTGTTCACCAGGCACCACTACAATACACAGCTGGCTCCCACAGGCAAGCGAGCAGCGCCAGGAACAGTTCTATAAAGCTTTTCTGGCTCACCACCCTCACACTCTCCCCAGCAGATGTACCAGTTGCAGCAGAGGCTGAGGTTTAAGGCACAGCTCCTGTGCTTTCCTACCCAGCCTGTCAGTCAGGAGAATGGAAAGTGGCTGAGTGTAAGCACAAGAAGGAAGGACACACAAGGTGCAGGGCAGTAACCTAAGAAACCTGCATTTGTTAAGTTTCCTCGGTTGTGGGAAGGATTTTTTAAAAAGAAAAAAAAAACTAATTGAACAAAGAAAGAGAGTAATTATTTTGATTTCGGAATGGTGCTATGAAAGTTCAGAGAGCGCAGAGCTCTCCCCAGGTCTGAGCTCCAGCGCTACCCCTGCCTGGAGCCCCCAGCAGCACCTGCTGGCTCCGGCAGCCTCGGTGTGGGGCTCGCGCCCGGCTCCTGGAGCTGCTGGGCAGCAGCAGCTGCTGCGCGATCCTTGGCTCCAGACATCTCGGCCACACAGGCTTTCAGGAGACAGGCAGTGCCTTATGTTCCCCAGCTGCAGCCCAGGGGTAGCGGTATTTACTGATATCAATGCAGTGATTAAGATTTAAAGGCATAATGAAGGTGAAAATTTAAATGTTGTAACAGCAGAAACGAACCCTCCTGCTTTCCATGCACTGCTGTTCACTCGACTGCGTACAGCAAGCTGTGACAGTCGGTCCGAACGCCGCCACTCTCACTGCTGAAATGTCTGGACAGAACCCTCAGGAGCAGCATCGCGGCACTTTCCATTAAGAAAGTGTCGATCAGTTTTGCCAATTAAGTTACAAAATCGCAACGCAACACTGACTGAAGAAGAAGATACCCCGGCAGAGAACACCCGTCAGACCCAAACCGATGGCGATACACGCTGGCAGCCAACGCACAGCACACTAACCCCGGTTCTAGCAGCGTCAGCGCAGCCGCCACACAGCAGCACCAACACCAGCAGCACCAACACCAGCAGCACCAACACCAGCAGCACCAACACCAGCAGCACCAACACCAGCAGCACCAACACCAGCAGCACCAACACCAGCAGCACCAACACCAGCAGCACCAACACCAGCAGCACCAACACCAGCAGCACCAACACCAGCAGCACCAACACCAGCAGCACCAACACCAGCAGCACCAACACCAGCAGCACCAACACCAGCAGCACCAACACCAGCAGCACCAACACCAGCAGCACCAACACCAGCAGCACCAACANCGCTCACGTTCCGGCCGCCGCTGCCGCCGGGCCTCGGGGGCGATGCGCAGGGCAGGGCCCGCCCGCAGCTCGGCCCCGCGCAGCGCCACGCAGCGCGCCGNATTAAGGACGACGAGTACAAGCCGCCGCGGCTCAACCCCCTGCGGAAGGTGTCGGGATGGTTCAGGTGAGGGTGCCGGAGTTGGGGGGCTGAAGTGGGGCCGCCCAGTGAGAGGCCGCGGCCCTCGGCTCCCCCCCGGCCTGGCCGTGACCGCCGCGTGCTTCCCGCTAGGTCCATCCTGGCGGACAGGACCTCCCGCAACCTCTTCTTCTTCCTCTGCCTCAATCTCTCCTTCGCCTTTGTGGAGCTGCTCTACGGCATCTGGAGTAACAGGTACCGGCGGGGGGGG
>WBMW01005602.1:216045-261329 GCA_013396635.1 Penelope pileata
GGGGCGGGCCGGAGGGGCCCCGCGGGGCGGGCGCTGGGGGGGCCGGGAGCTGCTCGGGCCCAGGACGGGGTGGGCGGGGAGAAGGCCGGCCTGGGCCTGGGGAGGTTGCTGGGACCGCTCCCTGCCCGCCTTAGGGGTCCTCGTCCCGGGACGAGGCTCTGTGGGGTGGGAACGGTGAGGGGCACGAAGCGCTGCACCGGCTGTGCAGGTGGAGAGGGCAGTAGGGGCCTGACTGAGTTGCTGCTGAACAACGTAAAGTACACGTAACCAGGAAACTAACGTGGCTTCGGTACAGCTGTGTGGTGCCCAGATAGGGAGCAGTGAATGCAGTGTCCTCATCCCGTGCCGCTCCTGTAGAGAAGTGGTTCATGGCTGTGCTCTGAACTGAGTGCTCCCGGGACTGCCGCGGGCACATGTTCAGCCCAACAGCACAGCCTCAGGTGTTGAGCTCTGCATCAGCAGCTGCAGTGTGGGCACAGACTGCTGGAGTCCAGGGTCGCGGAAGAACAGCTGTGCTTGCCTGGAAACAGCTGCTCCCTATTTCTAAGTCCCAAACTGCATGATAAAATCCTTAGTCCTGCTGACAGACATGGCTGCTGCAGCACTGTTGAGAGCACAGTGTTGTCTTAGGTGCAGGCTGCTGTCCTGGCTGTGCTTCACTTTGACTTCCTTGGTTTGTTTTGCTAACTGCGTGTGGACTGTTGTGTACACAGTCTGCCTGTTTTAGTAGAAGTATTTATTTGAGTGCCTCAGGAGATGCAGATGTTTTTTCTGAATGGCTCAGCTGTAGAGTTGTGTGTTCATACGATATTTTCTCTCTCTTTTAAGCAAAATATTTTTTTTGATAATGTAATGGGGAATTAAATCTATAACAGAAAAGGTCCTGTATCCTCAGGTAATTAATTTAAGAAACTGAAGTGATGCTTGCCTGAAATCTGACACCGAAGAATTGACCTTACTGGAACTGAGAGAACTCATACGTTTGGTTTGGAAACTAAGAATTAGAATTCATTGGTTGGACCTCTTGTTTGTGTTTCAAGTCAATATTATTTCAAATATCTTTACGTTAAGCCTAAGCTTCTGGCTTAAACAAAAGAGCATTTTATCAAATATCCCTTTGGTGGAGCGGAGTAGCAGAGAGGCGTTATCACGAGGCGTTCCTGCAGTCAAAGCAGATGGTTCATGCCCTGGAAGAACAAATATGTAACAAGCAAACCAGGAGCTAGATAAGGAAAATTACTGCCCTGATCTGAAGAGCACAGCTCCTTTGGCTGTCAGCATGAGAGGTGCAGAAATGGAACACTTACGAAGGGGATTTTTGATATCATCTTCAAGCATGTCCTTGTTCCACTGCTGTTGTGGCCTGTCGTGGGTCTGGCCAGTGCCCACTGCTGCAAGCATTAGGAGCTTGTTGGAGGTGATCTGGGGTTCTGCTCTCTAGAGTCTGTGGCGATGGTAATGAGAGAGATAGCAAGACTGAAAAGCTGCTGTGATTATTCAGATATTTCTTTCCTTGCCTTCCAGACTGTAGATTTTGATTGTGATCCTGAAAAATAGGCTCTTATCCATTTCAGCAGGTTGCTGTAAGTTCTTTGACGCCATTATTCTTATTTCAAAATCAGATCTGTGATTTCAGCCCCCAAAATTGTTGATGAGAAGTTCTAAAAGGCTTCAATCTCAATTTTCTTTTTTATTCCTTATATACTTGTCAGTTTTTGTTCACTGAGGTGCTAAGTTGTTTCCTTCCGTGACCAAACCAGTATGTAAGTTATATGACCCTCTTACAAATACACTGGGATGTTGATGCTCTTGAAACACAGACAATGGATTTGGATGCCATATTTTCCTTCCTTAGATCCTAAAGTTGAAATTGCTACTTGGGCTATTCTGTTTTACTACACCTGTATTTGTGTTACTGAATCAGCTGTGGAAGTGTCCTCATTTAGATGCAATGTGTTTGACTACGGAGTTTCTACCAATTATCCTGTGGATGATATATTCCTGTTCCAATGTAAGTTCTTGCATCCATCTCATGTTACTAGTGATTAACTGGAACACTTGTTTACCTTTATCATTTTGCATCCGCCTTTTTTGTCTCTTTAGTTTACAGGTCATTTTAAAAAAAAAAAATCTCAGGTACAATCAGATTGGTCTCTTACTTGGCCTCTTACTAGGCTGTATCAGCTGACACTCTTATTGCTGTGCCTGTAGTACTAAGCGTGTCTGTGCCATGTAGTGAAACTTGCTGCAGCCAATCTGTCCTGACCCGTGTTGATAAATCCATATGCTTCTGTGTAGTCTGAGATGTTAGCTTAAGTCTTGAGAATGGCTGAGCTGTGTTGGCATTGTACCTGTGGTAAGTCTGGCAGGTGTGAGCACGATGCCACCATCATTTGCTGTATGACGTCTGGTTGTAGAGCTAGTGTGGTATTTGTTTTGCTTCACTAGCAGTTGGTTCTTAGACACTTCTCTTTTCCAAGAGACTCTATAGAGGAGAGGAAAAAAAAAGGCATTTCATATTCATTGCAAGCTTACGATTACAGTTACCCTAATTACCTCCTGCCTAAATGTGTTGGGTTTTTTCTTCCAGTGAATCTTCCATACTTCTCAGAACAAAACCTAAAATGAACTGTTTCCCTAGGGATGTCACCTGGTTTTGGGGAGAGGGCAGCTGTCACCTACACCCTTAAAGAGTTTGATAGGGAATTAGAGTCCACTGCCTTCTCGGTGTCCAGCCTTCTGTCTTGCTTTAAATTTTTTTCAGAATGATTTCATCTGTTTCCTGCTTTGGTAATTGTAGCACCTAAGGACATCTTAATATGATACTGTCCTCTTCCTTGAATGTCTTACAGGGATGTACGTCTGTATGCGTACATGAAGTGTGTGTGTATGTATATAAACCAAGACTTTGGTTCTCTTCTGTCCTGCAAACCCACGTCTTCTGCAGCTGAGTGTTTCATCTGAAACACTTTATCTTGA
Source organism: Penelope pileata (assembly GCA_013396635.1). Lineage (NCBI taxonomy): Eukaryota > Metazoa > Chordata > Aves > Galliformes > Cracidae > Penelope > Penelope pileata. Next base: position 219,025 of record WBMW01005602.1, read on the forward strand.
AATTGATTTCCTTTAGGTTGAAAGGGTTAGCTTGCTGGGGTGGAAAAATTCAAGGTTTGTTTAATAACTTTGTATTTGACTTCAGTGTGAATCCCTCTGTCCTCTAGGGCTTGATGCCGCCAGTAAGTGCTTTTGTTTTTTTTTCAAATAAATGAGTTCTGTATGTTACTGTTTTTAGACAGCTTAAGGATTGGGAAAATGGAACTTTGTGGGCAATTGTAATAGGAAACATTCATTAGTATCTGTCAAATCTCTCCAGATACCAAGTGGTTCTTGTGTTCTGATGCGTATACTTCCTCGCATACTTGAAGAACCTGTTTCTGGTCAGTGAGTTAACTCTGACAATCCTTGTGTGTGGTTCTAAGTCCTCTTTATACACAGTATACAAACTGATACAAATACTGACTGGGTAACTCATGAAGTTGCTTTGATCTTCCTAGGGTAAAGCAGCATGCTAAACCTTCTATGTATTGATTGATCAAAATTTTAATTGTGCATTGGTCATTGAAATAAACCATTTATCAAATAGTCTTTCAGCCTCTGCACGCACTTAGCCAAATTTACTCAAACAGTTGAGCTGTAAATCAGAATCTAACAACATGTGGCTGCTACTAGAAGTATGTTGAAGAGATGTGACTGGGATTTTGGAAGCTAAGTCTTCATGTTGTGCTCCTTCCAAAATATTTGTCCATGGGTAGTCTTATCCCTTTTGTATGCTTGCTGAAGTGGCACATCTCAGTGATGTGCTGTGCTGATGATCAGTACTTTGTATCGGCATGAATTCTGTAAGATTTTTGGCTTGTAGCAGAAGCACTTTACTGTGGTTGTGGTCCAGGTTTGGAGTGATCCTCAGCAGCTGATTGCCTCCTGGTGGTACCATTGACCAGCTGAATTTTGGGAGAAGTGAACCTTTTATTGAAAACAGCTCAATCCAACCTCTTCTGTGGGTGGGGATTGAAGGTAAAGATTTTAAAAGATAAAGGTTAATTTTTGCACATTTACATGCTTAATACCCTTTCCAGGCTATAAATTTGTCATAGCTACCCTGAAAAGCTAACTGGAGGATAACAGACTTATCACAACAGCAGAATTCACGGAGAGCATTCGTTCTCAGAAGCTCTTCATCAAATGGAGCATTTTGAAATGGGCGCTTACTGCGAGCTAACTCCTCTGAGTAAACTTTATATTCTGTGATAAATATTAGACTAAGCTTTTCTAGGGTATCTCAGATCTTTAATGTAACTGGAGGAAAACCCAGCTGTTTTGTCCTTGGTTTTAAAAAGATTTGCTCACAATATGTAAGGAAATCTCTGTTCTGAGAACTGTCCATGCACTGAAGGCGTATTTCCATGGCAGCCCTGAGGACTTGTGCTGCTTGCAGCTGACTAACAATGTTTGTGATACATTGTTTCAATGTTCTCTGCCGATTGAAAATTTCTATCAATTAGGATGTAGCTGTGCTGAGACTTTGCCATAATTTTCTTGAAGTCTGTGTGGTAGTACAAATACCCGAAGTCCTTGGGTATATCCATCCATGACAGCAGTCCTGATTAACAGAACTTGTCCGGGTTGTGATATTTTTGTCAGGAGGTAGAGCCACTGGAGCTGTGAGAAACCAAACTTTGTGTCAAGTTTCATTTGCTGTATGTATGTAGTAGATGTTCTAAAAATCCATAATAGTCTTATGTAGAAGTATTTGCTGAAAGAGTTGAAAAATACTTTGTGTAACTGGGTGAAATAGATCAACTTCTTTAGAAGACGTAATAAAAACAGGGTTTGTTTTCTAAGCTGTTTTCTGATTTGAGGTGATAAAGTTCAGTTCTCTGATAAACTTTCCAAAGGTTTTTAGATGTGACGGTAATCCTGTGTGCTTTGTGGGGGAATTCTGTCGTAAAGAAAAGGGATGAACTTGACTTGTCTGCCATGCCATGGTTATTTGGTATTGATAAACAGAGGAAAAATTGTTTATTTGTGGGTATATCTACCCCAGGGGCTTTGGTTTGTGCCAGTGGAACTCCCTCCTGCCCCCTCATCCTGACTAGATGTACTAGATGGATTTTTTGCTGAGCACTTTTTGAGGTCACCCTCGGGGCTGACAGAAGCAGGTTTGTCAGCACACAGACTGCTCCCGTCAGCAGACCCGTATCGGTGGTCTGGCGTGGGTTTCTCCCCTGTGCCAACAGGACTGTGCCTGAGGCTTAGAAGCAGTTGTATTCTGCTAGTGTGTGAAAAGATCGAATGTTCTGTTTTCTCACCCTCAACATAACATTTTTTTTCCTCTTCTTCTCCAGTTTAGGCTTAATATCAGATTCTTTTCATATGTTTTTTGACTGTACTGCTCTGTTGGCTGGATTAGCAGCTTCAGTTATTTCAAAGTGGAGGTCCAATGATGCTTTCTCATATGGGTAAGAAACTTCAGGCTGTTACCTTAATGTACTTAACGTGTGCACAAAACCTCTGCTTGCAGAATGTGAAGTTACATTGAAAGTGTGCTTTTAAGGTGAATTATTTAAACCTTTGCAGTGAATATCTCCCTAGAAACAGGAGAACTTGTAAAGGCATTGCTTCTGGTGAGCACATTTCCAGCAGGATTCAGCAGATGTGATTATCATTAGCAGCTGTGGCTGCCACTAGCAGTTGCCATCAGCACAGCTGTTCTGTCCTCCAGGTTGAGATATGCTGCCCATACTGCCCTTCAGGGATGGAGTTGCTGCAGTTGGTTCTATTTCAAGGGCACTTCATTCTGTTGGTCATTGCACTTGTGCCTATAAAACAGTACCTATGATACAAAAATTATTAACCAGTGATACTGATCAACTATCAGCAACTGAGCTGTGGGGGGGGTTGCTGCATTCCCCCTAGTATTACTGACCTGAAAGTCAACAGGTAGCTTCAGCTGTATTGCCTGAGTGTGGATCATGTATTTTGAGACTCAAAGCACTGTTTAATTAAGGTGGAAGCTCTGGTATACCTAGAAATCCATTCAGGAAGAACTGATTTTGCCATAAACTAACTGCAGTGAAGTTTCTGTGCTCTGCATTTAAACAGCCAGTGTTCCTCTTATTAGAGAGCAGCCACCATTTTTTGAGTCTGGTGTTTGCTGTGTTAGAATTACCTGTTAATCTAACCTTGATTTTCTTTAATTGGACAAATTCAGAATGAAATACTTTTTTGAAGGCCTTTACTAAAAATCCCTCGTTAAAGGGAATATAAATTAATGTATGACTATTTTGATATTAAACAAAATTTTATATCAACAGTCTTAAATAAACAAGTGAGATGCAATCATATTTTGTAGCTTCCAAATATATATTTATACTGTAACTTCCTGTACAGATTGTCTTAAATGGGAGTATTGAAAGTTTTATTTCATCGAGGTCAGGTAATGGCTGTGAAGGCAGCTCCTGCTGATCTTGCATTTGGGTTAACATCTGGGGTTGTTTTGAGGTAGAATCCTGCTTGCTTAATTCTTTGTACTTGCCTTGCTTTCCTTCCACTTATCACTTCACTGTTTTGTTACTGTTACCTTCCAAGTTATCTCCGAGCTGCTGGTTTTTTACTGCAAATATGGAAACTGAGTGAAAGTTTGCTGTAGTCATGAAATTTTTTTGTCAACATGGACAATAGTTTGCTAGATATAGTTGTCTGTAGTTTGTATACTCTGTCTTCATTTAGAAATTCCATGTGTAATACAACTGTTTGAAAACGAGATTGCATTTCAGTTTTGAAGTTTCATTTTTAACTTTCAACATTTAAGTGGACGTGGTGATACCTGCTGTTGCTTTTTCTGTCTTTCAGGTATGTTCGAGCAGAAGTACTTGCTGGTTTTGTAAATGGTTTATTCCTCATCTTTACAGCATTTTTTATTTTTTCTGAAGGTGTTGAGGTATGTAATGAGACAAATTGCGCTATGAATTATTACATTTGTATTTGTAGAGTATATTTAATGGAGATAAAATTACTGAAATTATTGCTTAAGACTCTGGGATCCAAACAGGGTCACCTGAAATTATGTTGTGACAGAAACCCCATTGTTTCAGTGTGTCAATAGTGGCTTCTTAAACAGCATTTTGATAGCATGTTACACTGTGGAATTCCTGAGTAATTCCTAATTATGCCTTTACATATACCTGTTTGTGTAAGAAAGCACAACACTGCTTAGATATAGAGCAGCCTTTTTCAGTGCCTTTTGCTAATGTTGATGAGACTGAAACACTATGATTGCTGCTTGTTTTTTTTCTAGAGGGCATTGGAGCCTCCTGATGTGCACCATGAGAGACTTCTTCCAGTTTCTATATTGGGATTCATTGTAAATCTTATAGGAATATTTGTTTTTCAACATGGAGGTCATGGGCATTCACATAGCTCTGGTAGGACATCTATAAATTTTTAGGACTTTTTTACTTTCTAAGCATTCTTGTTCTAGGGCACTCTTATCCTTCAGCAAGAGCCCCAGAATTACATTTTTAGGCTTTTTTAGTGGCAATCCTAGCCTAAGGTATATGTGACTTGGTGCATATTGATGCTTTAATGCTAGCATGTCACTACTGCACTTCTCAAGCATCATTATGTACTTCTCACCCGTTAACCTGGAAGGCCTAGAACTCCAGAATCTGCTTTCTGGAACACGAATTCTACTGCACCATGTTGGAAGAGATTTGGAGAGTATCTTTTGGATAAAAATAAGCTGTAATTAGGCAGTCTTTCCTGGAGAATTAACAAGATACCTGAGTCAAATTTTGAGTATGGGATGAAGATTCAGGTACTTCTCAACTTTAGTCTTTTAAGCTTTAAATGCAAAATTTGTGTAAATATGTATGGCAAACATTGTTTTTATTTTTCTTTGCAAAGGTAATTCCCGTCTGTTTCAGTTTAACATCTAAATTGTGATGCAGACTGCTGAAAGAAGCTTGAATTTTTGTGTTAAAAATAGCCAATTTCTAGTTGCTTTTAATGTGCTTTTATCTAATTTTGTGCATGTTTTTTCATGCTGTATTAAAAGTAAAGTAGGAATATATAAAAGCACTCGACTTCTCAGATCAGATGTATAGCTCATACAGCTACACAGTGTACATTTATACTTCAAACAGCTTGTGTTGATTTTATTTCATCAAATTTGTTTAAAATCATGCCTTGAGGTGACCTAAAAAGATAAATAGACTTCAAGTAGTTTAGAAACAAATGTAAGTATACTTCTATTGAGCACTTGAATTTTATTCTCTGACTGATATTTGTTTATAGGGCATGAGCACAGCCATTCTCTGTTTAATGGGGGTCTCAGCCATGGACACAGTCACAGAGGTCATGGCCACGAGCATAAACACGGACACGCTCACGACCATGGCCATGGCCATGGACACTCTCATGGTCAGGATTATTGCCATGGTAAGTACTTAATGTCATAGGCCATCCCTTGACTCGATTTAAGTCTGATGTTAATCATTTTTCTGAACAGAAGAGAGGGCGCTGGCTGCTTCTTGTTGTTAAGTACACACAGAAATAGCTTCATTAAATGTGGGGTGTACTATGCCCTGTTTTGTGGATCATTTTGCTAAATGCTTTTTCACTTGTGGTCTCTGCAGTGTTAGTTCTTAAAGGTTTTACTCTACCTCAGTTTTTTGAATGTTCACCTTAACATTATATGCAGGCAAAAGATAAAAGCATGTATGCTATAGCAATATATTTAAATCAGTTATTAAGTGCTTTATTTCAATTTTTAATGAAAATTAATGAAATTAAACTGTTATGCTAGTGATCTCAATTGTAATGACCTGACAGAGTAAGATATTGGAAAAGATGAATGAGCAATTTTGTTCTCGGCACTTGGGGATTGATTTGTTGTGTTTGGCTTGTGATCTCAAATAGAAGACTTTTCCTTGTCTTGGGGAGTGTAATCTATTTTAAAGCTGGTTATGAATAAGGTACTCTGTATTGTAGCTATGCTTAAATCTTTTCCATAAAGGCAAACAATCTGAAGAGACATCCACACAAAATATTATCAGTAGCCTTCACTACAGGAGAAGAGATAGTGTGGTTACTGCCTATTTTGAACAGTGCAAATTAAAGCCCTGTAGTAATACTACATGGTCAATCCTTCCTGTCTGAGGTGTGAACTAAAATCTTAGATAAATAAGAATATGCTGTTCCTTGCTCTGAATGTGCACAGTAACTTGTGATAGGAGGTGATAAAATATATATATTAAAAAAAAAAAAATTACTTAGACCTTCTAGTAGATATTTCTTTTAGAAGATTGATGCTTCTGAAGTTTGGTTGGAAACCAGGAACTTCTTACTCTGCTTTCCCCACATCCTGTCCACCCTCCCCTGGTGGAACAAAGAATATATTTTATACAATTTTATATTAAAATAAATTCTTACGTAAGTTATTGTATATCCTGCCTAGAGGTAATTTACTATCCTTTAGTGATTTTTTTTTCTTAAGAGATTTTTCTGATGTGTTTCACAGAGGTGTTAATCTGCTTGAATGAGAGGACTTTTAGACTCAGTTTTAGCTTCTCCAAGTCTTATTCTTGTTTTAAATGCTTGGGTTTAAATGCTGCTTAATTGAAATACTCCATAGTACCAAACATGTTTGCATTCTTTCTTGCTTCTTGGGCTTGTATTCTTGAGGTGACTTCTTTTGCTAAATATAAGAACGGTTCTGTTTCTTGATTTTTTTGTTTTAAGAAAAGGGATTTTTTTTGAAGTTTAATCTATTTTTATACACATACACACCATACATACTTACATGAATAAAACAAACAATTGTGTGAAGTGGTGCTTTCTTTAAAAATCCAGGTTTTAAGACTTAACTGATGCATTAAAAAGCAACAGCTAAAGCAAAATCTACTGATAGTGAGCAGCTTGTCTGCACACTGAATTTCAGAAAGGAAGGGCATAACCCAAATGTACCACTAGAGAGAGCCTTTGCATAGGTTAATATGCCAATATTAATACTGTCTTCACAGATGACCATTCTCTTGAAGGGATACCTGGTTCCAGCAAGCAGATCTTACAAGGTATGATGAGAATAAACACAGTGGTTTATTAGTTTTGTCATGTTCTGTCTGTGACTGTTTGTTAGACATCTATTTCCAAGGGTGCCTCTGGGTAAATGTTACTTGTTTCTTAGAGCTATTTTGTCAAGTTCCCTTCCATGCATAAAGAGGTAAGTGCCATACCCTGCATATGGCTAGGCATTGAGACATTCACTGAAGTATAAATGCAATGCTTAAATAAATGTTTAAAAGGGAGATCTCAGAAGATAGGGTTCAGCTTCTGTTACAATGCTGAAAAGGCAAAGAATAAATGTAGGAAAGAGTGGTTAAAAGCAGAAACCTAAGGTACAGTGTATACCCTTGAAAGTGGAAAAAGTGCTATTAATAAGACAGACTGTATTTGAAAAATACAGGTCCATATAGTATTTTCTAAAGAAAATACCTGAAAGTATCTGATCTTTAAACTTGCATGTCATCAAGCTATTATACGTGATTTAGAGAGATGGTCATTCAAGCTGTTATCAGTGGAAGGGAAATCGGTGTCTGTAATCTCCTGATTAAGGAGATTTAAGATAAAGGATATAAACTATTGATTATATCAGTTTTGAGCTTTGATTTTTATTTTTAAATCCTCAAAAGTAAAGAGGGAAAAAAATTGTACAGGCAGCAATTATCTGGCATTGGGTGGTTTCCAGGCTTTGGAGCCCTTGCAAGGGGACGTTGTCGACCTCTTTCAGTGCTTATATTTTCACCTTTGTGTTTATATACTCTGTACTTCAGTAACAGATGTGAGAAGACTGACTTCTAAGTGGAAGGCACATTTGAACAGAATCATAATGAAAAAGACTCAGTTTTATTTAACTTTCTAGTATTGTTCTAGGCTGGCCCTGGCCACTGACTAAGCACCCTCCTGTTGCTCACTTTTCCCTGCCCTGCAGTGATACAGGGGAGAGAATCAGAAGAGTAAAAACAAGAAATATGCTTGGAATGAGATATAGACAGTTCAATAAGTGAAGAGAAGAAAGTTTAGTGCAAAGGCAATCGCTTAGCAACTTCCAGCTGGTCTCTGCTTTGGAAAGATTGTTTAATCACTGGGCATGTTGTTATGGTATGGAATATCCCTCTGGCNACTTGTTGTGAGGGCAGTGTGAGAAACAGAGAAGGGTAAGGTGCTGTGTAAACATCCTTCAGCAATAGCTAAAATGCTGTTACAAAGAGTCACAGATCTGATACCCAGCAGCATATGGGCTGCTGTGAAGGGAATTAACTTTGTCCCAGACAGACACAGTACAAAAGAGGACTTAGGAAAATTGGTAAAATGCTGATTTATAGTCGTGGGTTATTTTTTGTGAGGAGGAATTTTGTGAGGAGTCTCAAGAAGTATATTCAGCAAGCTGTTTATGAATGACTATTCCTGTTACTGCCAGCAGAGAGCTCCAAAGTCTAGGTTTTGGCTCGCTGCAAAGTGCTGGATTCCTCCTCTTCACGATATGCGCTCTTCAAAATATGTGAAGTTATTCATGTCTGCAGTAATATATAATTCTCAAAATTACTTGTCTTTAATCTCTTTGCCAAATAACTTCTCCAACGTGCTGCTAATGAAACATAAGCATCTTTCAAAGTTTTATAGGTCAATTTTTAAGATTCTTTTCCATCTTGTGTGCAGACAAGGGTAAGTGCTGTGTAAGGGAACAGGGGTTTCTTTGCTGTAATGTAGGTAAATATTGAATGAAAAGTGTTAGCTGTATCTGTTGATCACTGCTTATGTTGATAGCGATGCCATGAAATGCCTCTTCATGCTATGTGCAGAAAAGAATATTATTTCTTCAAATGCTTTATATTTTAAGGATATGTTGGAATCCTGTTATTGCTCTCTCATGTTTTGACCAAAAATTGATCCAGGATTTTACAAGTGTATATCATGCTGTGTAGTTCTTGCAACTCTTCTCCTTAAAGAGTCTTTGAAATATTTCTTTAAGAATACCAAGTTGTATTGATGTGAATTAATCTCTTACAGGTGTATTTCTACACATTGTTGCAGACACACTTGGAAGTATTGGTGTTATCATATCTGCTATATTGATGCAGAACTATGGTCTAATGATAGCAGATCCTATTTGTTCAATGCTGATAGCATTACTTATAGGTGTAAGGTAAGTGTTGATATCACTGATATCTGGTAGTATTTGATGCTAGTTACAGTAGCACAAACTGCAGCTCAGAAGAACAGGTTTGTCTGTTATGCTGATGTTTTACAATGCTCACTTTTATTCTGGGAGTGGTGTGTTACCTCTGTTCTGTGCACTTGTCCTGGTGTGTTCTTCAATCAGTTACCTTTCTCTACAGCTACTGCTTTTGCTCTTAAATGTGCGTGTTTTAGCCCTGTTGGCACAATGCTGCAAAAATATTTTTCAGGTTCAGGATGTAGAAGTCTTCTCTGTATTTAGTACACACTTATGTAAACCAATGTACTCTAGTAAATGGAGCAGAATGGCTTCAGAGCAGCAGAGCTGAGCCTGCTGGCACAGGATCTGCCCTTGTCCTTGATGAATCAAGACGACTGGTACTTTTTTCCCCTGAGAAAACTGTCTTTTTCTTTGCATTTATATTCTGAGACATCCTTATTCCTTTTAAGATTTAATGGAAGTGCTTCAAGTAGTTCTGTACTCTCCCTGTTGTTGCTTATCAAGATTACTGTAAACGTGAAGCAATTTGGATTAGTTTGGACAAGCAAATGTTTCATTCAGTTAGGCTATTATTGAGGCATTTCTGGCAACAGTTTCAATGGTGGCATTGGGTAGAGAGCCACAGCTCCAGTTAGAGCATAATATCTGAACACCTCTGTCTCTCCAGCTGTGGCAAATATCTGATTAACTGCAGCTACATACGTATGTTCATGCCATATATGGCATGTTTATACCATATGCATGGCAACATTCAGAGTTATTGATGTGAATCTCCCTATTTATCTGAGTAGGCCAACATGCTTCAGGTGCTAAATGCACACACAAATCCCATGTCCCTATTAAATGTAAATTCAGTAGGTAGCCTTAACCTCCTGTAATCTTGTAGAAGACAAATTATTAAAAAATCACTTCTGTGACTGAAGTCTCCGAAAATTGAAAAGAAAATGTGCAAGTTGCAACAGGAAAAGAAGTTATTGCTGACTTAAGAGTTGGGTAGAGCACTGATTTCCATACCATTTATTTTTAAGTGTCTACCTTTGTGTACAGCAAAGCACATGTGGAGTGCTGATCAGAAAGTACCATATGAATGAGAGTTTTTTGTTCTATTCATACGGAGGTTGGAAGAAGCCTGTAGCTTCCATAACAGATGTTTTATGAAAAAGCTATTCATAGGTCTTCTAGTGTAGTTAGAATGGACTTAGGAGGTCTCTGTTCTATGCCAAAAATGCTGGAAAATTCCACCATTTAATGTGTCCTTGGACGTGATATCAGACCTGATGCTTGAGTTGGGCTGTTAGTCTACAACGCTATGAATGATCTCTAGGATTACTCTGCTAAGTCTCAGTGCAGTCGTTTGCAGTCAGTAGAAGAAAAACTACATTTCATCTGAACTGTCACATCTTGGCACGGAGATGGAGCAAAGACTAATTGCAGGTTTTATTTTTTAAGCAGCCCTACAGACTTGATGACTTTGCTTGAAATGCACAAGGCGATCAAGATGACTGGTTGTTTCAGATGAATGTTTTGAGAGCTCAAGTCACCCTTTGTTTTATTTTAGTAATTTTCATTTATGCTCCAGGATAAAAGACCATTGTTTATTCTTCCTTATTCTTTACTATGCTCTGTGTGTGATGTGTTCTTCTGGAATTGACTCAAAAGTTTCTTCAAATTTTGCCATAAGGTGATGTTTTGTTGTAACATCAGGGGCCCAACCAACTATTGTCAGAATTTATAACAGTTTTGTCCTTAGCTTTTTCAAGTCATCTAAATCTAATTTAGAAAACTGGATACACTGAAATAATGTGAGATCTAAAATGTGAAGGGAAAAATGTCTGCAGAAGACTTTAAGCTAATAGTGGCAAGGGCTGTCTGTAGCTTTTTGTTTCTTGGGGAGAGTGGTAAGGAGTCAGTATCTACTGCAGAGATTCCTGCCCACGTCTGTGGGCCTGTTTCCAACCACAGTAAATAACTTTGGGAGGAATTTGGTTTTAGATTAAAAGTTGTCTCACTCATCTGGGAAATCTCCCTGTTAGTAATTAAACCAACTTCTGTAAGGTGGAGTGGAATGGGGGTACCTGTGTGTACCAGCAAGTGGGACTCATTGTGGTTAAGACATCAGGATCTTTTTGTCTGTAACTTAAAATAAGTGTAGTTTTGAGTTGGATGGAAAAGTCAGTCTGATAAAGTTGTTCAAAAGTTGTAATGCTCTCTGGGGACTTTCCACTAATAGGGACTACAATGTTTTGCTGCTTTTCAGTATGGTTGTGTAAGAGCCCCGAGGTACTGTCCCTTACAGGAGTTTGTTAGCTGATTGGTTAAAATATGCTGCTATTTACATTTAATAGTTCTTGCAAAGCTCTCTTGCATGACTCCACGTGTATGAAATTGTCCGTTTTAATCAACTGCATAGACCTCTGGTTCTGCTTTACATGTATTAATTGCTAACTGTACTAGACAGACTCGGCAATGCTCTCCTTACTGCTGCTACTGTTAACCAACAGCTCTTAGGGAAAGCAAAACCTTGAGCTTAGATCCTCTTGTATGCCTTTTAGTACTCTGAAGCTTTAAAATAAAACAGTTGGAATGTCAAAATCTGTATGGAAGTGGTTTTGGTACTGGCTGTCAGGTTGTTATTTGGGTGGAAGACTTCCTAGGAGTGCGTCTGTTTTTGTGTTGACAGGAATTAGTTTGTCTGTATTTAGGTTGCAGTGCTAATTGTATCTCCTTTAACTAATCTCTGGTGGTTAACCTGAAAGTTAACTGCAGCTGATTTTACTGCCTAACCTAAGTCTGTTCTATTATGAGGAGGAGAAATTTGTATCCTTGAGCACTTGGTGTGCTGGCCCTCTGTTGCATGTTCTCAAATGCCAGGTTAGCATAGTGGAGTAAGACTTGCCTGAAGTGTAGGTGCTTTACTTGTCATCAGGAAGTATCCTCTGAAGCAGTTTTGAATGCTGTATTTGAGTATGTGAGTGCATGGGAGAGCGGTCCAGGCTTGAATCTTGCTGGTAATTTTTAGATGAGAGTACACTACTCTGAATGTTACAACTTAGAAACCCTGCTGGTTGTGTGTGGAAATAAATATGCATTAAGCAAATTATTTTCAGAAAGCTTTTTGCTCATATTGGTTGAGAATTTTCTACTGCGAAGGAAGCAGCCTTCTAGGTCTAGGTTACCGTATTGCTTTGGAGGTGTGTTTACTCTGAATATCGAGTGGGTTTTCCAGCTGGAGTGAGCTTGCATAGAGATGAACTGGGACAGAATTGTATATTTAAATTCAAGGCCAAAGTTCTCTTTAGGGCAAACAGTATAAAATTTTTGCATCATAAATATATGGCAAATTCTATGAAGCTGAAGGGGCAGGTGTTGAAAAATTTTTCACAAGAATCCTGTATATTTTATAGTGCTGAGAGCACAACATGAGTTTCTCGTTTGTGATCTGACTACAATAACTTGGAGGGTACTTCACCCCTGAGTTGTTTCCAGTCTGGCTGTTCAAGATTATGCTGGTGCCAGTCTTGCTGGGTGTGCTTACAAAAGCAGTGGCAGAAACAGAGGTGGGCTGGAATGGCTGTGGTGGAAGTCAAGCAAGATTCTAATGCTTTCACTCTTTGTTGTTAATCCAGCAGTGTGTAATAGTGGCAGGGTGGATGTATCAGATTAATATTATTGGGTTTTATCTGCCTTAACACCTCTCACTTCCCCGTAGCAGTGCATGTGAAAGTGTGATATGCTTTCTTGCTGCTCTGTTTGCACACCAGCCACTTTTGCTATCATGGCTTTTGGAGAGGATATGTTTACATCCTGAGTCTTGCTGTGGGTTAGAGCCTTTTTCAAGTTCCATTGACTTATAAAATAACATGATAATTTAGATTCAAATCTTGCTAACTAGAGACAATTGGAAAATTGTATCTGCTGTGGTAGCAAAGCTTACAGACTACTTATGCGTGAAAAAAGTGGCAGGGGGAGCAGCAGTGCAAAAGCTGCTGGAGGAACAGCTACGTGTATTTTGCACTAATGACTGTTGGGCTTCAGGTTTTTAATCAAAGGCTTTCTACTCACTAGAGTGCATGAAACAATGAATATCAAAGACTTCAGCAAACTGGGTTCTGTAGTATGTCATATTAGTTTGGTTTACAGTGGAAGTTTACTCTGTGAGTGAAAGCGTCCCTTTGGAGGCAGAAACGTGTGTATGAGCTTGTGTGCTCTAACAGCATTTGAGAGAGCATATCTCATCATTGCTGCTGTCTTGTGACCTTGTCAGCTTTGCAAAAGATAAATTTGTGGCTGAACGCTGCCCTAATTAAAGGAGAAAGATGTGACCTTGGGTATGTTTCAACTTTCACCTACAGTATCAAGCAACTTTCTGACTTCTCTGTATTTTTTGTGCCTGTAAGATGTTGATGTTCAATTAATCACCCTGCTTTGAGGTTTCTCATTAAGCCTGGGTAAGAGTGTAATTTATGCAGCATTATTTTCAAAATAATAAGTTCAGGAAACTTCTTTTAAAGCGTTAGTGTGGAACCCTTGCAGAAGCACACAAGTAGGTGAAATCTTTTCAGCAGGAAGATGGTCTTTTAATGGCCTTCACAGTGGAGTGTCATTCACCACTCACCTCTTTGTTACAACAGGGGAGTTTGAGTTTATTCCAGTGTGCTGCTTAAAACTGCTCCCCATTGCCTGGCAAGAAGAGACGGTGTTTGTGCTGCTGCACACCATGCTGATTGCATAGACTCAAACAGGATCTGTTTGTTAGGGTAAAATGTTTTCAGAATGAAGCAGATCTTAAGTTGAAATGCATCTTCAGCAGAGTTGCTCTCTAATGAGGTTTTAGCTTCATCTTATCAATGCGTTTCCTCTTCCAGACTGTATCAGCCAGTTTCGCTGACCAAATCCTTTTTTGGAATGGGTTAACAAGCCCAATCTGCTACTCCTAATTTGCTGTAGGCTGTCTCCAAATCTACTTGCCAGTCCCTGTCCATTCCATCAGATAATGCACATCAACTTGATGAAATAATGTAAATTTACACAAATCAGACACTGATTAGACTCTTCCATGGATATTTTTTTACCCTCGGTAGCCTATTTCAATAAAAAGGGAAGCTGCTACATTCTCCATTCCTTAGTTCTCCCTCTGGGGAAGAAATACATGGTGTGGCTGTGTTTGAAGCCTTTGGAAGTATTTGTTAGAGGGGTGTTGTTAAATTTATGGGAATGGAGTCGGTGTTCAAAAATCTTGAGTTCGGTTTGCGTTCAGAATGCGTGTGTTGGTCTTCCAAGGTTTTTATTAAGAAGCAAACTTTTTTAGCTAGTGAGTCAAACTGAAAGCAATTCAGTGATGGATTATTTGGCAGCTCCAGCTTCCTTTGATGTTATGCTTGTAACATGGACGTTATTTATTGAGATGGGTACATTGATAAGAGACCCTTTTTCCCCATAGTTCTGTTAATGCACTGTCTGTAGAATGTGACATTCCAGTTAAGCTTCTCTTAGACAGTTTGACAGCTATTGCATTACTGAATGTTTGTCTTGGTGATAGGCCCAGTTGAAGCATCTTCTGCCTGCTTCTAATTGCTTCTTCCTCCTTCTGAACTGGTTCCTCAGTAGCAGCACAACTGTGTGAGGGAACTTGGCTGAACTAATAGGTATATTTCCAAATAAACTTAATGTTAGGATGCTCACTTCCCAGTGGTTCATTACACAAGAGCCATGCAACCTCTAACTCCTTCCCACCCTAGCGAAGGATTGTCTGAGAAGTGAGCGGAGCAGCTGAAGCTGCATAAGCTGGCACTGCTTCAGTACAGCAATGGAACCATATCTTCAAAAATGAAAAGCAATGGTGAAGTAGTCATATTTCCCATTTTGAATATACAGCTGGTCTATGCAAGTACTTTCTACATCACTTCGAGGGACTCTTAAATGAAGTTGTTCCAGTTTCCTTTAACAGACAGCCCAATTTTTTTGCCCCTTCTTTTTCCAAATTGGGCCATAGATATTTATAATTATCTTAAATTTTAGAATTCTCTACTGAACCAGGTGTGATATGCTACTAAACAAAAATCAACATACTGAATACTTAGTAAGTGTAAATTTCTAGGGACGGATATAGGGTATGGGCTTACTGATATCATGGTGGTTTGTTTTTTTTTTTTTAAGAGATATTAAGTGTCTTTTTAGCTTGCTGATTAAACAAGACCATACAGTAAGGAAGGAACCTCTAATTGCTTCCAAATGTTAAATCTTTGAGGTTGGAGGAGACCCTGCACTTAGTTCATGTCAAGAATATGCTAAGTTTTCTGTTTCTAGCAAAATAACTTTGTTATAGCTGGACCGGTGCATACTAATTTTGTTTTATGATCTCCCCGTTATTATCTTAGTTCATAAGAAAGATATGCCTTAAACCAGACGCAAAAGCAAAAACAGTTTCAGTTGCATGTTTTTATGGCTGATTGCAAGTGATTTGCCACTGAAGTAGGTTTTGGCTTTAAGCTATGCTTAGCAGCTGCTTTGTCATATAAGTTTGAGACTCTCAAATTTCATCACAAATCCCACAATTAAACTAATCATTCTTGTGATTGTTAACCGATTGTCTCTGGGTAATCAGAGGGAGAAGCACTCTTGCCCTTAGTGTGACACCATTACGATTTTGTCTGTCCTTTTCTTCTCTGTAGCAGGTTTTCTTGACAACTTTCTCAGCCTCTGGTCAAACAACTTCAAAGAAAACTTCAAGAGCTTAAGGAATGTTATTTTACTGTGTTCTGCAAGTTTTGAAAATGTCATAGTAGCTAACTCCTTTTTCTTTACAGTATTGTTCCACTGTTAAAAGAATCCATTGGAATTTTGATGCAGCGGACTCCTCCATCTCTGGAACATGCCCTGCCTCAGTGCTATCAGAGGGTGAGCTCTTACTTTGGCCATTTTTGTGAATGAGGAAACTACGGCCTGGTGAATGTCAACTGTATATGAGGATGTTAAGATTTTTTTTCCCAGTAAAGCCTGTGAAAGGTTTTCTAGATCATAGAAATGGAGATACCAGTTGGCTTTTTATCTTCCTGAAGTCCTAAATATTATGTAGTTTCAGCTCACTTTAAGACTTGCTATGTTCATTTAGATAAATAGATCCTGAAGCTTTTCCTCACAGTTGTTTGTGCTGGTAGAGCATGACATTTTGTTTTATTAGTTTGTCTTCCTCTAAATCTAATTCTGTCTTTGCTGAAGTGGAGTAACGTTGAAGGCGTGTGTACGTAGGTTACTCCGCATTTGATCTGCCACACTTGCAAAAATTTGAGAGGGCGTGCAACTGAATGATTTTTTTTCTCTTGGACAGTTTTCAGAAATAGTTTCAATAAAATATATGCACAGTGTGCATTAGCAAGATACAAAATTACGACCTGTACATAGAATCTGCTTTTGATTCATAACAATCACAAAGATGGTAATTAGGAATTTAAGTGAATATCAAACTGCATAATGAACTAGAACCAAAGCTTCCCCACCTACTGCACCTCCTTTAAAAAATAAATAAAGTTGATGCTTTTATGTTTAGGTGCAGCAGTTGCAAGGAGTGTACAGTTTACATGATCCACACTTCTGGACCCTCTGTACTGATGTTTACATTGGGACTTTGAAATTATTAGTAGCTCCTGATGCTGATGGAAGGTGGATTCTAAGCCAGACTCACAATATTTTTACTCAGGTATGTGTCTTGTCGTCAAAGTCACCTGATGGGACATTGTCATCCTTATTAAGAAAAATTAATGTTTCTTTTTCTGGTACCACTGTAACTTTTGAAAAGCTTCTCCAGCTGTGTAAAACAATTTCAAAATACTGTGTAGGCTGAATTTCTGCACCTCTCTTCATTAACTTTTGCTGTAACATATTGGAAATAACAGCTGTAGTTTTCTGAGGTGTATTGAATGAAGTTGAAACCCCATATTTGAGTGAATATGAGGAACAAAGAAAATGAGTCTTCCCTCGAGAGAGCTCCTGACCACAGACTGGACCTAGCTACCTGTTCACTGTGCTGATGCTGTATTTGTCATTCATTTATGTCCCTTTTAAGAATCCATTTTCTTTGCACACAAACACTTTTTACTATATGAAGCACCATGTGTTTCATACAGTGCTCTATAAAAGCTGTTTTCAAAATTCACAAGCATCTCAGTAAATGACTTGTGAACGTGGAAGTTGTGTTACAGAAAATGAATATTCAGAGGCTTTTTGTAGGATAGCTTTCTGGTGTGGAGAGCTGTTCAGGACTGTTAAATTGCTTTGGCTTTAGAGTTTCATGTTTTTTTAATCTTTCTCTTTTCTACAGGCAGGAGTAAGACAGCTTTACGTACAAATCGATGTCGCAGCCATGTAGTGAGTTTTTGAAATTGTGCTGTTGGACCAAAGCTTTCCGTACTGTAATGGTATGAAACAATGTACTTCCCAAGACAGAGCCTGCCTCCACCACTGGCCTGGGACTGACTGAATGGATTTCTGTCTTTGGGCTATGGATGGAGTTGACTTCTAAGGAGTAAATATTGAATGAATGTTATGGACTTCGGGTCTTGTCTTTTTGTGGCCCCTAAACTTGTAAGTTTTTGAAGGTTTTTTACTTACTACATTTGTTCCAATAGGAAACTAAAATGGTGGTACTGGAAACCCTGTAATGTCTTCAGTTAAAGCTGCTGAAACCACTGCTCATTCCCATAAAACCAGTGTTACGAAGAATTGGAAACTTGTTTTGTACATAATGTCACAATGGCTGACATGCTTCGATATAATTGTATGTTTGTACAATTGTTTGTACTTTGCAAACTTAATGAACCAAACCATATTGGGTTTTCAAAGTGCCTTTTATATCAGGAGAGGTATTTGCCAGCATAAATATGAAGCATCAAAGGGTTTATTACTTCTACAAATATCTTGTATGCAGTCTGATTATTTACTCGTGATGTGTGTGGGGATTTTGTGTACTTGCATAACTGTAGATGTTAGACCTCCCTTACTATTGCATCTTAGCAAACAGGAAAAATGCTAAAGGTAAAAGGCAAAGCCATTGTGAGGAGACTTGCTTCCAAAACAAGCTGGATATTTTGTCGCACATACCTTGTGGGAATTATTTTAGTTGAGGACTTAGGTTTAACTCCAATTCTGAGTCTCTTCATCCTGTTGAGACTAATAACATGTTACATGTTGCTGCCCGTGTTCACGGTCACTGAAACAACAAGCGGCTGAGGGAAGATGGCAATAAAAACATTGCATGAAGCTTTTGATTTTTCAAATTATGAGAGCAAAAAAAAGTTACACCCCTTACCTTCTGACAGTTAGACTGTCTCCTTGTTCTTGACAGCTTGCAATAGTTCTTATTAAAGTGGTTGGTGAGATAACTTTTGCCTGGCCAAATACTAAAAATGTGTTCCTGGTGGTTATACCTGAGATGGAAATCAAGACCACTCTTCATGCTATTTAAGATACGCTTTTTCAGATGGACAAGTCCGATGTTTTTTACTGTCTCACTGTAGTCTTGTGTGTTTCCATTGGGGGGGGGGAAATCTCAATGGAGTAAGTTGCTTCTTTTCCAAGAAACATCAGTAGTCATATATTATAGCAATTATAATCACTTTATGCTTTCAGATCTGAGCGTTGTTTTCAATGACAATCTATTATACTCTATGTTACAGATGATTCCACTATGCTGTAGTAGCTAACTTAGTAACAGAAGGTTTTGTAAGAGGGCATTTTACTTACAAGCAGAACATTGTGGAGAGAGAAACAAGACAGGCATTTGTCTGGTAAATCATAGCCACTGCTGCCTGGTCTGGATTTTAAGTGTGCTTCAGGTACCTGATACAAAGCAGTACTGCAGTTGAGGCCCTCTGAAGCCAGCAATGTCTTTGCAGTAAGTGCTGGGCATTGGGAAAGTACGGAAGGTTTCTTTGCAGAAATTGTTTGTTTGCCACCTGTGTTTCTGAATTCATGATAGGGATGAAGTTTCTGGCACTCATTCTGTTGCTCCTATATAGAATGTGAATTTTGATCTCTCTGCAAAAACACTGATGGTTGCCAAATAGATGGTACCTGAATTCTGCTAATGAAATACAGAAACGTTAATGTTGATTTTGTAGGAAGTTTGGGGTTGTACTTCTGTACTTGCAACTGAAAACTGGGTGTAAAGAAAAACAGCAGTAAAAAGCCCCATAACTCTTCTAAGCTGTATAGTCCCTTCTAGTCTTCAGAGCCTTCTTTATCCTTGTTGCTGGTTTCTGATCCTGTTCATTTATCCTGGGGCTGCAGGTGCTTTCAGGCAGCTGCACTGTTCTACACCCACCTGCTCTGGCCTCCTGCCCTGCACTGTCAGCCTCCCATCTCGCCTTGCAGGTGCTCTGCCTGCTGGGGAGGTCCTGAGTGGAGGATTAAAAGTTACATGGAGCAGGGCAGGCTGCAAGAATCTGTTGATCAAATCTGAGTATGTCAGTTTCAGGTACCATTTGCCCATGTGCTCACAGAAAAGGTAATGAAAAGACAGCTGGGAGCCCTCATTTGGTAGTGTTGCCTATAGACTGCTGCTTGTTGTTTGACAGCGTAACTTGTGGATGTTGCAGTCAGTGCTTAAAGGCAAGCACTAGTCAACATCATTGCAACCGTCACGAGCCAAGAGCACAAGTTGGTGTAAATCACTTTGCTAGCAGTGCAGAGCGTGTTCTGGGACTGAGCATTCCTGGACTCGCTGAAATACTGTAGTGCTGCCTAAGGTGTTGGGCTTGGCTGCTATGTAGTTGCCTTAATGAAAGGACAACTGCTGCAACTTGTTTCCAAGTGACAATCTGCCTAAGTGGCAGCTGGGTAGATCTTACTATTTTTCGTAAGATCTACAAAACTTTTCATTATAGGAAATTGAGTGCAAAACCCTACAAGCTGGTTATGAGTACACAGTATTGATTTTAATCATTTTTGACGTCTTTTTATTGCTTAGGAGGGCTTGAGATTTCTAATCAAGGCAGAACCCTCATTTTTAAGGATGACTTGATGTTTTACAGTTGGAAATGCATTCCTTGTGAAGTACAATTTTGAGGGTAGTTTAGGGAAGACTCAGACTTTTAAACCTTTTTGGTGTTTCTGAGGAAGGATGAGCATTGCAAAGGTCTACAAAAGACAGTAGATAGCCTGTCCAGCACCCAACTGCTGTCAAATTCAGCTCTCCTATGTCAGCAAGCAGTGACATCTGACTTTTTTTCTGCCTACTAAGGAGCTATTTGCTCAGGGTTTAGGAGAGCACAAATCATGCAGTTGAAAGTGCAGCCTTTGGGTTTGCTGACTACGCAGCCCTTGCCTCATGTAACGCTTTGCTTTTAATGCATCATGGGGGATGCATCGCTTTGTTCAAGCAGACTTGGGTGGATAACTGATAGCCAGTAATGGCTAAGTGTCCTCTGATCATCTGCTAAAACCGACTTTCCTAGTGACCTGTACTGAACTTGGAGCCAAGCTTTCAAAGTATGCTGTTCTTCTGTTTTCATGTAGCTGAACCTTAATGTAGGGTTACTGATCTTAGAGATTTTTTTCTGTGATAGAAAACAGTAACTTAAAACTACATTGTCCCAAAGACCAATACTGCAGACTGCATTTTTACACAACGTACAGCAAAATGCTGTTTCACTTCGCTGAGCAGCACTCTGTGAAATACTTGACTGCGTTCCTGGAGAGTTTAAAAAAGGAAAAGTGCTCCAGAATGTCTGTACTTAAAATGCCCTCAGTGTTGCTGTAAACAATGGGGCCCTTACAGAGCTCCATTTGCTGAACTAAAGGGAGAAAGTGCTAGTTAAATAAATGGCTCTGCTTCGATGTAATGCTGCTTACTGAACGGTTAATCTCATGGTTAGTAAGAGCTGGTGACACTATCCGTACACATAAATGGAAACTGCTGCTACTAGTAGAATAGACCTTAGTGACTTTAACGTTACTTTTTTTCTTAAGTAGTAAACTTGGGTTTAAAGGTAAAGGATGGAAAGAATATCTGTTTAACTGTTGGTCAGTGAACGTGTTTCAGGAATGTAAACAAGGTATAAGGTGAGAGAAGCTGCTCCCAAACTGCAGTTTTCCACCCTTAAATATTTAAGGTGCAAGTGAGTTGTGAAGTTGATGGCTTTTGTCCCGTTCTGAGTGCAGATTTCAGTAGCTGAAAGCTTGATGCTTCTATAAAATGCAAACCCTAATGTAACTCATGTAACAAGATATTTTAAATGCCAGTTCAGAACAACAGCTGTAGCTACTTACCTGCTCTGTCCTGTTTTCCCCAGCAGCCACAGACTGCCACTTGCTATGATTATTGATTATCCCATCCCTTTGAAGTGTGTTGATGAGAGTAAGTAAAGAGGGTTTGTTTTTTTTTTTTTTTTATAATTTATCTGATCCCTTACAATGATTCAGTGGTTAATTAATCCTTTACACTTGTACCAGAATCCCTATCTGCAACTTGCTGGGATTCCCTTTTGGATTTCTCCCTCCATTCAGGCATTTTGCAGTGACTTCGTTGGCCAGAGACTGCTATAATGTGAAAAGGTGCCAGTCGTGCTACTCCTGTCTCTGGCATGTGAAGACTACACGCTTCACTGTGTGCAAATACTGGCTGATCTGCTTGTCTGTTTCAATGAGCCACAAAAGGTTCCTGCCTATGTGGAAATTTGGCGGAAGTAATGTGTAAAAAGAGTTGTGTATTTCATTTCCCATGTGCATTGAAGTCTTTCTTTCATGTGTATGCTGAGATCTTGTAAAAGAGTTCAATGAATTGCTTCAGTATTTTGGCTGAAGTGTGAAATAATGTGAATGAAGAAATTGCCAAAATCATTCTGGCTAGCATAAAACATACTGCTTGCATACAGTGTATTGCTTGCCTTTAACTTGTCAATTCAATTATGGGAATCATTCTTAGCAATGAGCTTAAATTGAATAGTACAGTATCAAAATACCCTTAAAGGAATCTTAATGGCACAAGGCAGCTCACTGAAATTCTGAAGACTGTATATGATTTTGTTCTGGAATGCTGATGTAGTAGCTTAGCCATGACTTGTCCCAAGTGCAATATTAGAAATTTTTAATGTAATCTTTTCTACTTGAATACAGGCTATATAAAATGTTAACGTCCTATATTGCTGAGAAGATATGGGATCAAATTTCTTTCCAATAAATCTTCAGTTTAAAAAAAATCCATATACAGGTCTGCTTTATTTTTAACAGTATGTATGGCCAGCTGAAAGGGCAACCATAATCTGTTAGCTGATTCTGAAGAGAACTCTTGCAGTCTGTTGTTTGAGAACTGACATGAATTCAACTGTGGTTGTTGCAGTTTGAGTCCAGCACTTCATAAATGCTAGCGTTAACGTATGAGGAAACAATCTATTTGTTTCCACATCTATTTTAAGTTGCAGCTGAAATTCTGTGCAGTTTCTCCCTCTGTTCTACCAGCTGACCAGAGGGTGAGGCCTTGTTTTAGACATGAAGAACATGCTCATCTGTATTCATTCTCCCAAGCGTAAAGATGAATACAGCCTTAGCAGGGTTTGCAGCTATCTAATGGTGAGAGAACTGCTAAGTATCTGGATAGTTGAAAAATGCACTTTGAGCAGTGTATGCATTAGGCTTGGTTCTTTTATTACAGCAAAAATGATGCTGTACCTCCGATGCACCTCTTCGGTTCTGTACACGCAATCCTTACCCTAGTCACCAACCTCAGACTGATGGAGTTGTCAATGAAGTGAACTAAACAAAGCATTCTTAAGGCTGAAAGACTTCTGGAGATGTTTACTTGTTCAAAACTGATGCCAGTGGATGTATCTTGCAGTTTGCAGCCTCAGGTTAAAGCCAGTCCGTGTTCCTGCAGTGGTGTCTCATAGCTATATGCAATGTAAATGCATTTAATTTAAGCAAGCTCTAAGTATTTAGAGGAATAGCTGTATACTAACATGAAATTAAAGATCAAATGAAAATTTAAACGCACCATTTTTATTTAAGTGGTCTTTTGAAATGCATTATTTTCCAACTTGGAACTATCTACAGAAAAAAGCTTCAGCATTTCTAATTCCAGAGGATGCATAGTGCCTGTAACAATCATAGAATGTAGGGGACCACCTAACTCCACAGTGGCCATCTGATGCAGTGTGCCTGAAGCAATCTTCTGATCTGGAGCGCCCACGCGTGCGAGGCCAACGCAAATTGTGTTTTCAGTAATTTCTGTAAGAAAGAATATTTAAGAAGTGATTCCTATAAAGCTCTTTCAGGGACTAAGTTCAAAGTCACTAAAAGAGTTAGTTTATTACTAGCCAGATCATAAAGGAAAAATACTCCGAATGCTCAAACGTTAACACCGCTCTCCTGTGTCTCCAGTTAATCGTCAGAGTAGTCTAAGATGAAGCCTGCTCTTCACAGAAAATAAAAAATGCATCTTAGAGCTGTAGGTAAGCAAGAATGGGAAGCGAGCAGCAGTAAACGAAATTCATGCAGCAGAAGAGACTGCTGCTTCTGACTGACTCTACCTAAAGGATAAAAGGAAAGGATTGTTTTGTTTTCATCTTAATATTTCAGGAATAAACTTTTAAAAGGAGTATACATAAATTCCTATGAAAACCTTTCTTTGACACAAGCAAGTCATCCTCATATCTGCTTGGATTTTTACCTCTGGTCTTAACAAACATGCTGTGGTATGCTCTTGACTAGTGTTAAGGATTCAAGGTCAAAATCACAGTCTTGCAACTTTGGGGCAACCTAGATTCTCGCTGGTATTCATGGACAGCATAGTGTGACCAGCTGAAATAATGTAGCTGAGATCTTTGAACCTTGACTGATCTAAAATGCCTGGATGCAGTCTCCTGCAACTATAACGGATCAGAGAGCTGACAGTTAAAATGGACAGAAACAGTACAGAGTTACCAAAGTGAGGCTTTGACCAAATCTCCTGGAGCCGCTAGTGCTCGTTTGTGTGTGCTCAATTAACTACACTTTGTTCAAGCTCTGCCAAATCCATCTCATGATTAGGATTTAAAGCCCAGTTGCACTGCAGATCAAGAGAATGCTAAGATGAAGAGGAAGGCAGTGAAGTTCAGAGACTCATCAGTAAGTGTGAATTGACAAGAGGAGTCGCAGATAACAACAGCGCAGTAATGGTACCTGGTTCTTCTCCTTGGAGTCTCCTATTTTGAATAATGGCAAGAAGCTGTTCTGCAGCTTGGTTCACGCTCATGTACCGTGGTGGCTCATAAATCTTCCTTCCTCTGCAGGGCAAGAAAAGTAATTTAAATATAAACCATTTCATTATTCCTATTCTTACAGTTTATTTCAAGTGAAAACTGTGGACCAGTAAATTGAACTTGTCTTCCAGAAAAGAGTGGAATTTTCAAGGAAAACAGAAGTCTCTTGTGCTCTCACCACACCTGTGAAACAGCAGGACCTCCACCTGGCCATTCATTTGAATCCTAAAAGCAACTTCAGCTCTTGGAAGCAATATGCAGGTTGTGTGTCTACTCCTAAAAGATGCATTAGGCTTAAATTCAAGGGCAAACTACTGTTTTCCTGTTGAATGCCTTGTAGACAGATTATTACAGACTAGCAATATATTTTTAAGTGAAATGCTCCTTTCTTTGCCAACTGTGGATTCATTCAAACAGATTTTATCTTGAAACTCCAAAATAAACAAACCTCAATGATACTGTGAGATTTCACAAATGTTAATTTAGACCAGAGTTACAGCATGTGTATAAAGTAACTGTTTATATTCCCTACTGTCAAAACATGCAGACTGCAGAGAGATGATTAAGGTGTGACAAAAATGCTTTTGGATACTGTTAAATGAACTTAAGAGAATTGTTAAATGAACTTAAGAGAATTTTCTGTACGTTGCTTATTTAACTGTTAAAAATGGCGGTATGTGCGCCGTACTTCACGCTGTTTCCAGACAGTGTAAGGAAGAATGAATTCAGAGCCTTGTTTATACTGTTAATCTATTTCAGGATGGGACAGAACAGCAGTAAAGTAACACTTGACCTGGCAAGCAGAAAGCTTATCCCATTCTGACCTAATGCTTCGCACAGGAACAAAGATTATACTCTGCTGCAGTTTCATTCACTTACTGTAAGTAAAGCCAGGTTCTGTTGTAATGAAAAATAGGAAAGTAGATGAATTCTGCTTCTTCTAAGAAACAAGAAGAATTACACTGAGAATTACAAGAGAAGACAGGTAAGTTCAGTATGAGACTTGAGAAAAAGAAACTTTGTTCCTTGTACAAAAATATTTAAGTACCGTCATTTGTTTCTCTATATTTTCAAAGTTGTGACTCACTTCATCAGATTCTCCAGAGATTGCTCCTTCACTTTAATATCTGTAGAATGAAACAGTAACATAAAACACAAATTTCCTTACAAAATTCCCAGTTAGTTTTCTGTGTAGTTGTAAAGCTTAGTTTGGAAGACTATATGAACTTGATAGCAACTTTTTACCTCTTAAAGGAGAATGGAATATGGATTACTTTTTATTCTGTTTCGTATGTTAATTGTAAAGAAATTAATGTGATGTCATGCATGTGATTTTGCTTAAAGACCGTGGAGCAAAAATACTGCCAGGTATAAAAATGGTAGGCCTGTTTACCATAGGATAAGTAAATGCTAGCACGCTAAAGCAAACCAGGTATTGTGACTACTCTTACATGACGAACACAGTGTGGTGACAGACAGCAACGCTGTATGGCTGATCGACAAGTGATTGCATCACTGCCATGCAGGAACCTAACTTGCATTAGCACTTCCTTACTGTCCCAAGCAAAATGCAGAACAGTCTTCTCTTATGGGAAAAAGAGGATTTGGGCAAAGAAAAAAGGTCAGGTAAGACTCTCAACATCTGCAATTTGATGAAACTCCCATTGACCGCAGTATCTCCAAGTGACCATTGGATCTTATCTGTACACCAGTGCCTGAGAAATGTTATTGTAGTGAAAGCTGGATACATTTTTTAATCTTGATTTTAAAAGTATTGCTTAAGTTATAAGATGAGCTTGTAAACCAAGGTGACTGAAGAACATGGTTTAAAATGCAAAGCTGCAAGATAATTAGAGCGCAGTTAGCCAAATTGCTCTGATGTAACTGAAGTTGCTTTGAAATGAGAAGTGTATCAGTGCTAGACCTAGCTTAACATCACACTGCTCGATACAGCACATGCAGGCCAGCGGCCCCACCTGCCTTCTACAGAGGCATCATTTCTTAGGGATTTTCTGAGGAGAATTGAGAAACCCCTGGCTACTGCAACATCAACAGTGGCTGAACTGATTCTAAGCACACATACATTAAAGTTCCAATTTTTGGTATATTTTTGAAGATGTTATCTAAGAACCTCTGTTCATCTCGTGCCTATCAGTTTTGTATCTGGATGCTGGCAGATGGGAGCTGGGGTAGCTGCTTACCAAGTAAGCACAGTGTGTGCATTCCATTCTGTCTGTTTTTCTTGATCTTGTCAAAAAAGCTTTCTGGCTTCCATGTGTCTGTCCAGAAGACTATAGAAACTGTCTCTCCAAAATTGTACAACTGTAAAACAAAACAAATCCAATAACACACATACACAATCAAAACAGTAGTACAGCACACACAAATCCCCCTATGAAAATAACAGATAGCTAGAAACGCTGAGAAGTCCTGAGCATAGCAAAGGAGTTTCCTACCACAGAGAGAGACCTTCCTAGGACATTTAAGTTTGTTTTTTCATAAATACACAAAAAGTTGCATTAAACAAAAGTTGTCCCACACTTCTCCATATCTCTTGATTACTTAGAGCATTGATTTTCATCCTCTTCTTTTTAACAAAATCTGTAATTAGTGAACTTCATAGCAGAGATGTGTTTTCTTTTACTCTCAAACAGCAAAGGAAGTTACAGATTGACTAATGAATTACTATAACGTTTTTACCCATCTCTGCACTCCCCATTCCAAGATATAGTAACTTTCAATCTACCTTACATTCTTTTTTTATTTAATTCTGAAGTCCTTTAAAGGCAAAACTTAGTAAGATTGGCAACAAAATGATTCTTTATTATTTTGGTTAAAGCTAGGCAACTTCTTGTAAACCTATAGTACTTGGAATATTTTCTTAAGCTTTGATTCTACTGCTAGAGTAGGATTTCTATTTAAACAGCACCGTCCTGCAGATGGGAGCGCACCATGCAAAAGCTGTTACCATCTGAAGAGACAGTTGGTATGAAGATCTGAAAATGGGGACAGAACCAGAAAGGTGCAAAAATTCTTATGCACATATGGTAAGCAGAAAGTGCTAGCAGATTCTGTGTCAAACATGCTCACTGCCTTTATTTGCCATCTTAATACTATTTATTACTGTAAATCCCTAATCTTGGTGGAGACATTTGAAGCAATATTCTTGCCAATCTTTTCCAGTGATGCAAAAGTGAAAATCTGATGTAACCTGAGGCAGAAGTTGGCTTGGATGTTTTTGTAACCAACTTGAAAATGGGCAAAAGCACGCATCAATTTTGGTCAATTTAGCTCTGGAATGGGGCCCACCAAAATGGATTTTAAAGCTTGCCAATATTCTGTCTGCTTGAGCCTTCCAGAGAAACTGCTCTACACAGACTGTCCTCCCCCGTTTCTGTTTAAACCCATGAGGAAGAACAGCTTTTCCCAGCCCGCTCCAGGAGGCACTGTGTGTGCTGGTAGCAGAGAAGAGGACCCTGCATAGAAGTCGCTCTGGGAGCCCTGTGCCATCTGGGGATTCCCCCACACATACTTATTTTACTGTGGCATTAGGTTGTGGTTTTAACCTCTTTATGCTGGCAGAGCAGAATTTGAATCAAAGCAGAAAGTTGTTTGTTTTCAAGGGACTAAGAGTTGAAATTTTAACTATTCGTGCTGATAGGAACAGCCTTTATTCAAACATTCCTGGAACGTTACTGAAAACATTTCCTCTTTTAAATATTTCATTCTAGCACAAGAACACACAGTATACATTTCACAACGTAAAGTTTCTTCCAGTAAACTAAATATAGGCTGAACCCAGTGAATTGCTCCTGATGTAACTTAAGTATTTCAGGCTGTACTCTGAAGAAAAAATAGCAAGCTCTTCTGCCGGTTTTTCATGTGGCTACAGCTCTCTCCATTTTGTACCAAATCTGAAGCAAAAAAAAAAAAGCAGACCTGTAAAACATGCGAGCATAGGCACTGTTCTGCCATCAGAGCAAGCCTGCTTCAAAGAAGCAACGCATAATTGTATCAGAACATGAACTTTTTATCCCTGTATCTATGCAGAGTCAGTTAATTCCTAATAGAGCTTTTTGTGCTGCATGCTAATTCTTACCTCTTGAAATCTAAATCTGAGTATTGCACTATAAAGAAAAGCCTTGCTGCAGAGAGAGGTAACTACCCAGACCTCCACTGTTACCCTAAGGATTCATCGGTTACTGACCTCAGCCAGACAGCAGGTGACTGCACACTGCAGCCAGAGCCCACTGAAACAAAAAAATTCTTTCCACTAGCCACAGAAGACTGAGTAGGGACCCAAACTTCCAGCGACCATGCTTGTGACTGGAAAACACCTGTGACATACATCTGTCAACCAAGGCGTATTCTAAGACAGCTAAGGATCCATGCCATGCTTTGAGATTGTGAAGAAGTTGAATATGACAACAACAGCTCTGTGTATTTTCAGTGAAACAATCCAGTTGCGTGGTTGCTGGCACAACTTTAAAGATAGGCAACAGCAAATGAAGTTTCACAGCAGGGTTGTGTGTGCTGCTCGCTACATCAAACAGCTGGGGTTTAGGAGTGGGCAGGGTTTGTTCTGTAAAAGCTAAAACATTTCAAGCGTCACATTTGTACAAAACAGGTTTGTTACAGTGCCCACATTCTGCTCGAGACAAAAGTGACAGAATTTCAAAGAGGCTCAGTGAAATGGCAGGGCAGACACTTGTTGCTCTCAGCTTGAAAACTGATGTTTTTACCTTTTCACTACTGCTCAAAGTCTTCACAGAAGAATTTCAAAAGCACGTTTTGAAAGACCTGTCTGGAAACACCCCTCCCCCTGCCCAAGCAGTAACTGGCTTAAGCAAAGCTTTGTGACTTAACTTCTGCAATGCAACCAGTCAGGAAGGGAAGCCAGAACTCTGCTCCTAGGCAATGCTCTGTCCACTAGAATTTTCTGCTTCACAACATACTGCAGAAATCTGTACCATTCACGTTGTCATGAGCTCAGAACAAGCTATAACTTTGTATTTTATTAACACATAATGTGAAAGAATGTCAGACATTTTCTGGTTCCATTAATCTTTAACCCTTGTATTAATTATGTCTCATTTCACTTATACATAGTTTGTATAAGCAGAAATGACCTCTAATTGTGAGGCCAGAATAAACTGAGAGAGAAAAAGTGCTGTACCGTGATGTCAGCTTGAGAAGTCTGCATGCAAATAAAATGTCAATGAAACTGAAGAGCAACTTCATTAATGGCCAGGCTGAATGACAGCAGAAACTAGAAGCTGTCCAGATGAAAAGACCTCGCTTAAAATATTGGTGTTGGTGTCACCACAGAAATATAGAGCACAAAAAAAACCCAGCTGAGACTAAATCGCAAAATTAAAAAAGGAAGTTTTTCCCCATCCCCTCTGAAATGTACTAAAGCAAGCAGGAGTGAAGATGCAAGATAACGTTAAAGGGCAGTAGGGCAACAGCTGCAGGGAAACCAAGAAGTATACATTTCAAAACACAGGCATTTATTTTTACAGCATCTTTTCCAGAATTCCTGCTGTATCAGCTGCAATAATGACAAAGCAGTTCTTCACTTAATAGCCTACCTCCTCTCTTAAACTTCAGAACAGCTTCAGAAGTGGAAACACTTCAAGGGAGGACAGTACAAAGGAGCCCTGTCATTACATTTTCACACCTGGCACCTGTATACACATGCAAATCCCTGTAGGGCTGTAAGGATACTCCGATGTTCTGTGTGGAGATGGTTACAGGTTGCACTGTGTGTATTTCTCACAGGTCAAGACTGTTCTGCAAATGAAGACACAGCACAGCCTGATCACATCTCAGTGTCAGACACCAAGAGATTATTTTTCTCCTAATGGTATTCCTCAATGGAATTTGGAGACTTTATAGCACCTTGCGTCATCCCAAGCTGCTTATTGATAAATCCAAATGAACTTACACTACTAACCTAAATCATGCTTTATGCCTGTCGTAAGAGTTTTGATGTGATGCCAGGCAACGTTCATCATCGAGTCAGATTTTTCTCCCTGCATCAACTCTCTGCAACATATGCATCATACAATAGGACTCTTACTGTGATATGTGTTATATGTTGTTGCCAGAGAACATTGTGGGAAGTGGGACAACCATCAACAAGGAGGTAGCAGCAATCAGACAAGCTTCATTTTCACTTGTTGTTGGTCATATGAAAACAATCACAAGCCTAGAACCTACCTGTTCATGCCATCTTATTTAATGCCACAGACTTTTAACAACTTTGAATACATTACATAAAAACTTTCACATGAAATAGGATGTGACTCCTTTTGCTACCGCGTGCCAACAAGATTAGATTGGATGGCTGTCTCAAGACAGTCCCCTTGGTAAGTGGCTGAGAGAAAGGAACTCTAAACAAATGCTTGGCTGGTGAAAGCCCACTCTGTAATTGCAGTCTTCAGAAAGCAGCTGAGACAAATCACATAAAAGCAGGTGAAAGGAAGAACACATTTTTCCTCTTAGCTATCCCCTGCATCTCAGCCAAGGAAAGAGAAGCATTGCAAGTGAAACAAAATTCAGCTATCGAAAGACTCAGGAACTTCAAGCAAACTTGGACAGGACAGGATCTTCCCTCCGAGGTAACGTCCCCTTGTCTTTGGTAAGCTCCTTAGGCACTTCCCAGCAATATCAAACCATATCAAACCATACTTTCTCACCTGGTCACTTGGGTTACTAATCTGCAATGAAGGTAACTAAACTGAGACAAAACTCTGTTTGGAGTAAATGGATATTTCTGGGCGACATTTGCTGGTGACAAATGGCATAAAGCTGCAAAGCGAATATGAGTAATGAAGTAGTGTGACTAACACTGATTTAACATTTAGTTGGTTTGAGAAGGAAATGCCAATTTCTAAAAGGCTCAGAAGCAGGTAGAGGAAAAAACAACTAATGATACAAAACAGTTTATTTTAACTGTCAGCGAATGAAAAATAGTTTGCATAGGGCCCCTCCTATTATAGCGAAGAGTATTTTTGAAGATTAAGGCACGAAGAGGGTGGAGGTAGAACTCATAGGTTCCGCTCCTGCAACTACTGCAGGTTTTCTATTTGACTGTGAGCACGCCAAGTTATGATAGCATCCTTCAGCTTCCTTATCTATAAGTAATGCTTCTCTACTTGATACAGAAAGCTTACTCACCTATTGAACAAAGACTCAAAGATAACATAGCAGGCACTGCTTTTTTGTTTCAGTGATCAGCTGTAGCTAAAAGACACAACTGTAGCTGTAGTTGTGCCAACTGGGCTGCAGACAAAGAGCCATCAAGATGAGTCACTGAAGGGAACAAGGGGACTTGCAGATGTTTGTGCCAAAGCTATTCAGGTGGAAAGTGGGTACATCTCAAAAGAAAGGCAGGTCTTTGCTAGCACATGTTTTTAACGAGCTACCATACCAGAATAGAAAATGTTTACAAAACTAGCAACGCCATTCTCCTAGAAATGAGCGGTTCTTCCTTTGGATCTCCGCATCGTTATTAAAATGAAGAAATAAATGGAAGCAATTGTAAGGATGATAACTGAAAGCCTAGAAGACAGAATGGTGCTCAGTGGAGAGGTGAAAGAGGTGTAACTCCTTCCTTCCACGAAAACCTTTCTTAGATGTAAGGCACTAAAATAAAACTATTATTTATTGCTAAAGACAAACTTAAGAACAGACTGCTTAAAGTTCTTGGGCAGACCAGACCATT
Organism: Penelope pileata; assembly: GCA_013396635.1. Classification (NCBI taxonomy): domain Eukaryota; kingdom Metazoa; phylum Chordata; class Aves; order Galliformes; family Cracidae; genus Penelope; species Penelope pileata. Next base: position 251,168 of record WBMW01005602.1, read on the forward strand.
CATTATGTTTTAATAATATAAGCAGGAAAATAATCTGCTTTCAAGTTGAGCAAGATAGTAAAGAAAATTAATTAAAAATGAAAAAAATGAAAAAAGACATTCACCCTTCACAAGTTGGCAGGAAATATATTTGTGTTCTTTGAATATGATAAAACATTGCTAATACTCTGAACTTATCTGAAACGTATGGATAATGTTTACATGTATGCAGAGACTGCTGTACAATATTTGTGGTAAGTAGAATCACAAAGCACATTGTAAGTAAGTTACTTCAGTAATTCTATTGTACAGGAAAACAGCACAACTGCTGAATGCTGCTGGCTGCACAGAACCATGGCTCTGGTGACAAGCGACGTTCTTTTGTGAGCAGGCTGGGCTGTAGCTGCATCTTACTGAGGGCCCCATCAACAGTCACAGCTCACTACGCACATGGCTTTCAGAACAGCTTACAAAGGTGTTTCCTGTTTTTCTCTAGTGAGAAAGAAAGAGGTTTTGTATCATAATCAGATTAAAACAAGAAGAAAAGCCAAGCCTTTTCTGTGCTAAAGCAAAAGAGGAATCCCTGTTATACTTTACAGCAACATTGCAATTTGAAACATCCTAACTCCAAAACTAACATGATGGCAGGGGATAGCCAAGAACATGAAGAAGTGAATGAAGACCAAACCTCTGCCACAACTCCACTGGAATCACTGGCTGTGTTCTGCAAGATGCCCCTCAGGTGCTGATTCTGCCAGTGAGATGCAGTGCGGAGTTACACATATCGCTGCTTATTGTCCTGTCCGGTAACACAATGCCATCACTATTTCCTACAACGCTTCTTACAACAACAGGAATGTTGACTTATGAGAAGGCAGCCCCTCCCAAGCCAGAACGGAAAAGGGGCCTATTGCCAGAATGAATAACATCACATTTCCTTCATGGTCTTTCAGCATGGGATAAGGAAATTCTAAGCTAATCTTCAAAACTCTACATACGTGAGAAAACATACCGCTGTTTGCTATGTATTCCCAGTTAATTTTTTCCCCCATTAAGCTAGAAGCTCTGTTCTCCTCCTTCCTATGTCTAGATGGAGTTGTGGGGAAAGCAACTTTCAGAAAACTTAGTCATCTGTGCTCCTTGGGAACAGGACGGAAAAAGTCGTTGGCAGTAGCAACTACTTGTCAACAGTTCAGCAGCAGAAGCAGACTTTGCACCACTGTACAGCCAAAAGGGGAAAGGGTGAGCCCCAGCCTGAACCTGTTACCCACCCCAGTCAGTGCAGTCATGCGATAGCTGCCATTTGTCTGCTGCATACGTAGATTTTAGACATCAAGGAGCCTGTTTCCTTCCTAAAAGATAATTTTGATCGAGTCTTACAGCAATAGCCAGGTGTCATTACGAAAGTGCTCACAGAAGAATTACGTAGGTAGCTCCAAAAGTAATGCCTCTTGTTTCCAGGGAATCTAGAACAGCCACAAAGAGCACAATAACACTATTTGATGGAGTAAATTCCCAGCTACAAAATGCTATTTCTCAGCCCAGCCACTACCATTAGCGGTGCATTTTCACCAGCAATGAGCAAGAGCCTGCAGGCCCTGCTTGTAACAATCTGCACACACTGCCCTGCTGTCACTGTTGCCACTGCTGAAACGCATCAACCACCACCTCACTGTGCTCACATCCACTGCTTGGGCTCCAGAAACATTCAGCAAGTGTTGAATCATGTCAATGGGTGCAACTTTTTCCCCATGGAGAAATTCAATGACACACCTTTGCTCCATCTGCACTCCCATGTCAGACACCATTGTGTCAGGCTGCCCCTCTGCTGCCATCTGTCGCACGGCAACAACATGGAATGGAATGTTGGTCGTGGGCCAACGTAATAAAGTAGGAGGTATTACTTTTGGAACTTGTATAAAGAATGTGACAATCTTATCCTGCTTTCCCTTTAGCACTATCTCAGAATAGGTGTCAATGCAGTTTTGCTGAACTGCCAGATCAGACAGGGCTCTCATTTTCAAACCAGTCAGAGGTGATCAAGGCTAGAGATAACACCCAACTTACTGCAATAGATTTCCTGCTGCTGGGCAGTATGAAATAAGGCTACTGAAGTTTGCCAGTGTAAATTTGAAGGCATCAGTTGTTTGTTGAAAATAAAAAAATTGTATTCTTTCCGTTAAGCTAGGAAGGAAGGCTTCCTCCTGCAAGGATAATAACTCGTTGAAATGCTCAGCTGTTCCCTGTAGTACGCTAACATTCCTGTGCATGCTTACAGTCTTGGTAAAGTGGGAGTTTTGTTTGTAGGGTTAAACACACAGGGAACCATCCTGCACCCTGAGAGGGAAGTTCCATGTTAAAGAAATGAAAATGAGAGAGAGATCCTTCAACTAATCTGTATGGGGTTAGTGATGATGCATACTCTGACATAACTTTTCATGCAGGAAAAACATAAAGGACCTGTACACATGTAAAAAGTGGTAGTGAAGTATCTTCTTGGGGGACACTAGGCCTTTCCATTTTTTAGCTATGCAAAAAACACAAAAGCTGTCATTTGTTCTTTCAGTCCTTGGCCAGGCAAATCCCTCCTCTCACAGCAGATGGACAGAAAGTGAAGACTGATCAACCTGAGAGAGAAAGAATGCACCACATAAAAGTTTTGGAGTTTGTTATGATTCAAGTTGGGCACGTAGATTGGCTTGCGTGTACGTTCCTTTTATTACAAGACCAGCATAGTTCACAATTGGGTTAACAACCTAATTTTACTCATCACTTGACCATCAGCAATACAAAGAAGCCAACATGAGCAAAGCTTTATCTGGGAAATAACATAAATATCAAAGTTTCCTGAGGCAGGAGCAGAGAACAGAAGTGTTACTGTTCATTTACACATGGGCTCATCAAAAGGCACTTTTGCTGACATGTAGCATGCCGAAAAGGAAGTGTTAACAAATTCTGACAACAGAAATGTACAATTGCTACAGATCTTCAAACTTAAGATTGCAAAACACACTGCTTACAGCAGTAGAGAAGCTCACTGATACTAAGTTTAGCAGTTGTGCAATGCCATATATACAAAAATGTTACCTGTAAACCACAGCAGCCCACTGCATTCATTATTGAAGCATTATGAATGACTCTGTATGGAATTCCCAAGCTTACTGCACGTAGCACTAAATCACTGTGTGTTGTGGCCCTGTGATAAGAAGGGAAAGGGATTAGAGATTGAAAAGATACAATTACCAAGTATTACTAGCGTAACAGTTTGTTTTTGGAAATAAAATTAAACCCTTCACAAATAGAGCAATGTAGAGGTACCAAAAGGGCAACAATGACTTGACTAATTGTTACGGGAAAGCAAAAACACCAGCAAGGTTTCTATGTGTTTCCTTCCCCACCTGAAAATACCAAAAGCCTCAGTACGTTACCATTCCTTACAGCTTTCTGGTTTCACTAAAACTCTAAGACAATTGTTACTTTTTAAAGTAGCTTTGGCAACTACTCGAAAAGGAAAGTTCCATTTGTCCTTTGTCTTCTGCAGTTGTCTGCTGGACATCTGTTGAACTGTAAACTTCAGCTGTGTTTGGCACAGACTTCAGCAAAACTCCAGTATTTCCTTACTCGCTGCACAGCCAGATCTTCTCTCATTTAGGAAATGCTAGGAAAGCAACTCTCTCAAACAAAAACTTTGACCACACTAAGGTGAACTGTAACTGGTAAAACCATCTCTGGACTTTTATAAATATTTCAATAAAAAAATATTTCAATAAATGAATATTTAGTATTTAACATATAAATATTTATATTCATAAAAATATAAGTCAACTTTTATAAATATTTAAGCCAAAAGACTCAAACTAATGGTGCTTACTAGTCTTGAGTGATCAAGTTCATACTGACGTAACAAAGTAAATTCTAGTTAAGTTTAGAGCTGAACTACATTTGGATCCAGGTGTATAATGCTCAAAAAAAAAAAAAAAACCACAATCAAAACACCTTACAGAGACTGGAGCAAGAGTCACTGGGCTGGTAGATAGTAAGATTAGGATTAGAGTCCTAAAACAGTGAGTAAATAGAGATCCAACTAACCTCATTTTTGCATTGCAGCAATTTTTAAATGTGCCTTGCTTGTACATGTGTTTGCATTCGTGCTGGGCACTCCATTTTCCCTGTGAAATATGAAAATGCACCTACCCTGCCTAAATGTGAGCGATGACTTCAGCCATCTCATCGCAAAGATGTATGAAGCTTTTCTGGCCATTCCAAAGAAGGTGGCAAAGAAAGAAACAGCATATGCAGATCAGAACAGTTAAATAGGAAAACTGCTTTCACTGTGGCCTGGTTCAGTGCTAGGCCCTAACCCTAGCACCAACCAGCAGATCAGGAACACAAACGTGGCAGCAGCTGGTAAGGCTGTAGGGATGAGTCATTAAAAAAAAAAAAAATCAACTTCACTGGAGGGAAAAAATAGAGGAATCTGGATTTAGGAAATCAAATGACCAAGGGATCAGCTGGCTTTGTTTGCTGAAATTTGCTCCAGCCAGCACTTCTTCCCCATAGGTCTGTCTGTCCATAATGACTGTAGCTAAAAGCAGAAGTGCCCATATGGAACGTTCAGCTAATACCAGCACAAGCTTGATGGAGTCAGCCCTCTGCACCCAAGGCTATACTTGCATATTTTCTGTCACAGACACTATTTTAAGGGGTTTTTTTTATGGTTACTAATAACATAAATATTAGCACAGGCCAGATGACAGTGGGCTTTCCAGTACAATACTAGGATTGTCGTGGTTCCTGCTAGCACATTCATGTTTGTTGCCATGTCTGCACAGGAAACGCTGTGAACAGCGAGAACTTGAGCACGGGCACAGCTTGTTTCATTACCTTAACCATTAACCACAGACACCTGAGGTTTCCTAAGACCAAGTACTCTTCTTACTGGCAAACGTACTTGAACTTCTAAGATCAGCTGCAGCCATGCAGCTTCTATCCACCTCTCATATGGCTTCTCTTAGGACAAACATTCAGGTTTCTTTCCATCTGCCAGACCTAAATCCTCAGAGCTCTACAAAGGCACAGGAGCAGTTCTAGCTGTAATATTAAGACCATAAACACGTAGACAGTAGCAACTCATTCTAAGAAAGGGCAGTTTTCAACAACAGTGTGGTATGTTATAGTTAATCAGAACTGAAATATTTCATCACTGAAACTACTGATACCTGAGGAAGATCAGGATGCTGCTTACAAGCAGCAATTACATTTCTACAGAGGTAGAGGGTTTTTTTTATTCTTGTGCACTTGCATCTGTTCCTGGATCACAGCACAGGGGTGCAGGCAATGTGGCTCTACATGAATCCTAATTTTGACATTAATATGCACAGAAAGTGTAATGAATATTTCTGAATTTTTTTATTACATATTACAGCATCATCTGCCCCTAAGCACTAGTTTAACGTAGTATTCTCTTGCCAATTCCCTTCAACCTGTTTCCCTAGATTACCCACTTTTGACAGATGTGTACACTGCTCCTCTTTTTCATTAACTCCATTTTTTCCTTCACGAATAGGGTGCTCAGTGATCTGATTTTCCTTGTGCCCCATAGCACTACAGTATAAATCTTCAATCACCAGCTGGAGACTAAAAGCTCTTCTGTGTGGCTTGACATTACAGATTGATGATGCCTGACTGAAAAGACAGAAAGGAGATCCTCCTGGTAATAGAAAAAGACTGTACCTTTCAAGAGGAGTAAGGGGTGGGAACAAAAGGCTTAATAAACCAAACTGAGCAGACATTTTTAATGACCTAAGTCCTTTTAAAGACCAGCATATATCAAACTGTAAGCACTGTACAACCAACAATCAGTATTCATTTTAAAACAACTGAGAATCAAAGCTGAAGTTTATCAGTACTAAGCACAACTAAAAGAACACTCTCCCAAAACATAGCACATTTCCTGACTATGTGATATCCTAGAATCTTTTCTGTTAGCAAATAAAACCTGGAACAAATTTTTTTCTATAAAAGCTAGCATGAAGAATATGAGACTGCTGAAAGAAAGATTTATACATCCCAGAGGGTCCACATTCCTGCTATAAGGGATGAGTGAGGAAACTCCAAAGCAAGATACAAGCATAGACAATTGCATGTGCAAAGTATTTTATTGCATACTTTGTATGCAATAAAAATATACAGAGACATAAAAAGTGCTTCTGGTCTGAAAATCAGCTTCTTGAAGAAGAATTGCAGCTATGGAGAATGGCTCCTTCCGTCTGAAAGGAGAAAGTGATCAAGCTTGCGCAATTACTAAAATGTTGCTTCATCTTACCCAAAGGGATCTCCAACTACGAGAAAAGCCACATCACAAACATCAGCATCTTCTAAAATGCTATCTGCTTCTTGTTCCACTGTTTCTCGATCAGCCAAAATCAATTCTTTTCCATAAAACTCCTCCTAGAAATTGAAATTAATAAGAAACAGCAATTAGACACTTGGCAGTGTTTTTGTATCTCTCAGTGCGCTTACTCAGGAACACGGACACTGGAAAGCAGCACCGGACTATTATCACTAGCTGTCTGACCCCCATCTTAAGAGAACCCTGCCTCCCCATGCTAGAACACCCAGGCTTCCCATTAGACAGCTCCCAAGCTGACAAAAATTACTTTCAACCATATTATTTCAATGCTGACTTGGCTCCAAAAGTAGCTTAATCACAGCCACATTTTGCAGCTACCTGGGTGGACTCTAGGCCTAGGAATTCAACCAGCCATCCTATTGTATTCCAATAACCATTTTGCAATTTTCCAACTATCCAACAACAACAACAACAACCATTTTGCTTTGGATGGATTTGTTTCAGTTCAGATTGCTTCAGTGCGCTGCATTAAGCAGACACCGATGCATCTAGCTTCATCATGAAACACAGCAGATGCACCAGTGACAGCCCCAAGCATCCCAGGCTAGCTGGTGTCTGGGAACAACGCTGTGCTGACTACAAGCCACAAATCTCACGTGCACATCGGTGTGTGTACCACACATGATGGCTGTGCAGCTTCTGAGACCCAGCCAGCATCCCTGCCAGGTGCTCCACTGCTCCATGTAGGGAAGACACCGATTCTACAGGTGAGCCAGCCCTTTTTTTGTACTATTTCAATACTAGATGTTACCTTCCTAGGACCAGTGAATCCATGAGGTGTAATTTGTGTATTTTTTTACTACTGTTTCTCCGACAGTGTGCTAACACAGCCTGTCTGCTGCTGTCCAGCAGCCCACCTACGACAGAACCACACGTTTGGGAGGGCCAACCCTGCAGGACCCCCCGGCCCCGGGACAGGCGCACACCTGCACCCACACGGTGCCCGCGGGCAGCACCGCGCCTCAGGCCGGCAGAGCGCCAAGGCTGCACGTGGTGCGTGTTTGTACTGTGTTCTTTTATTTCTAAGTCAGATCTGACACTGCTCGCGCTGAATTCTTCAGTACCTCAAGATCTCCATTTGTGGTCTGAACTTGACATGAGAACTGGGCTCACAACGCCAGCACTACGTGTAGGTGGAAAGCGCTACGCTCTCCTCTCCGTGCCTCCACAGCTGCAGCCCCGAGGGCCGTGCACCACCTCCGCCCGAGGCGCAGCGCAGGCCCCGCGCCCACCTACCAGCGCCTCCTTCCCCACGGTGAGCACGGACGTGTAGGCCTCCAGGTACACGCGGCGGCACCGCCGCACCGCCTCCAGCCCCTTCACCGTGATGTCCTTGGCGTCACCCAGGCCCAGCCCCACCAGGTACAGCATGCTGGGGGAGGCCGCCGGGCCCGAGCGCCGTTACCTATCGTGGGAGGGAAATGGGCATCAGCCGCGGCGCCTCGCACCGCCTCCCACCGCGTTCCATCCCCAATCCCACCGCCCCCGAGCTCCCCCGGCCCCGCAGGCCCGGCCCGGCCCCACCTGCTGCCCGCCGCCGCCGCGCCAGGCCCCGCCCCTCCCTCCACGCATGGCGGCGCGCGGGGGCTGCTGGGAGTGGCGGTTTCTGCAGCATGGCGGGGNNNCGGTTTCTGCAGCATGGCGGGGAGCTGCCCCTTGGTGCCGCTCCGCAGCGGCCGCAGCGTCCCGCTGCTGGGGCTCGGTGAGTGCCGCCGCCCGCAGAGCTTCCCGAGGGGCCGGCGGCGGCCCGGCCGCAGTCCGTTCCCTGTGCCTTCCCCTCTGCTGTAACGTGGCTGGGGGCGGCCGCCTCAGGGCCGGGGTCGCCGCCCCGCAGCTCTGCCCTCGAGGGTTGAGGGGCTCTCCCCAAGCAGCGTTCGGGTGGGAGCGGCCTTGTCGGAGGGTTTTCTCCTCAGCCGCTGCCCTCACCCCGAGCTGCGGTGGGGGCCCCGCTAGGCGGGCGGTGCTGCGCTGCGCTGAGGTGTCCGGGCACCGCGGTCTGGGGCTGTGTGACACGGCCAGGATATATGTTTCCTGCCTGAAAATATGAAAAGGAAAGGAGAAGTTAACTTTCCTGACAATTCACATCTGGACGTGTTTATTGTAGCACCGTCCTGCTGTGCAGGTGGTTGAACTCTGCAGGAGTTTGTTGTGTGGCAGAAGCAGTCCCCTCTGGCCCCGCAGCACCCGGCCCCGCAGCCAGGGAGGCACTGCGGGGGGAATCCAGGCATGAAAACAACAGAAATGCTAGAAAAGGATGACTTTTTTCTCCTTTTTTTTTTTTATTTTTTATTTTTTTTGGTGAGGCAAGCAAAGCATTTATTTTCCGCTAGCTGTTGAATAATAGGGGGAAAGCATTTTCATGTTTACTGAAAACAAACAGTATTGTCTTGCACCAATCCTTCAGCTGAGTGTTGGAGTATGGAGTTCATACCGTTATGTGTTCTCAGTCCGTTGAAGTGTTGTGTTTGCTATGGTTCAAAAGCACGGAGGTGTTCAGTGAGGGAAGGCCCGCAGCGGGCCCTGTGAGCAGGGGAGAGGTCACGTGTGCCGGGGACCACTGCACACTTGACCTGATTTTTCTGCTTTTTGTTTGTTTTAGTGGATAGTTGTCTCCTGATACAGTGTTTATCTTGTTACGTAGTTTGCATTAATTAGTCTTTATTTCATGTAAAAGGGGTTAATTTCTCTTTTGAAGCTTTTGCGCAGCATTTGAGGATTGCTTTCTGTCTCTTTGAAATCTTTGCAGAAGCCTCTTCCATTGATAAGGTACTCTGTGAGTACCCTCACCAGGCATCTTTCGTGATGCAATTTTATTGTGGGGCAATTCGGTACCCCGGGATTTCCATTAAATTAGATAAGTATGCTAATCAGAGGCACTTAATGTTCTTTGTCTGTGGCACTGGAGTTAATCACACAAGTATCAAGCTAAGCTAAATGTAAAACGACCTGCGTGCTCTTTTCACCTTTATCCTATGAGAGTGTGCTGACTTCAGAACAATTATTTAGGATTTTCATTAGCATCAAGGAGGGCAAAGCTGTGGATTTTAGAGCATATTAAGCTGCTTAAGTCAATAGGAGTTGGCTTTTGATTTTAATAGTTTTCCATCCATAAGCACTAATTGAGTAGCTCAAGCTGGTAGTGCTTGTTTCAGAGTACCCAAAATCATCTGAGCACACTTAAGAAGTCTTTGCGGCTCAGTATCGTCAGGAAAAGGATTTCAAAGCCTGTAAAGCGTTGATAACTGCTTTTGCCATGTGCACACACGTGTTCATAAGAATGTGGTATGTGTATTCCCAATGTATGAGCTCCTTAGTTCAGGAGCTATTAAGAATACTTGATGCAGCTGCCCCTTACAACAGTCCCTATGTTCTGAGCAAAGGGGCCTACGTTGTTCAGAATGTTCTTTAATTGAATTCTTCTGTTTAACCTGTGACGCTTCTTGTCAGTTGGCTTAGAGATTTTTTTACAAATACAAGAAAAGTTTAAATGATCTTTTTCAGAGAATGGTATCCATCTTATGCCCATTGTTTCAGTATGTGCTGAACTCTTTTTCGAGTTATGTACAGAATCCTCGCTTGGAGATTGTAGCACGACTTAGGTGATTGGGAGGAGCAGGCTGGAGAGTAGGTAGGCAGGAGGACTCCAAATGGCACGCTGCTTGCTGGCCTGTAGTTGGGTCAGTTACTGCTGAGCAGCCAGTTATCCAGCCTGAACTGCGGTAAATGAGTAATACCATAGAAGATATAAAAAAAAAAAAAAAAAAAAGAAAA
>WBMW01005602.1:263682-342673 GCA_013396635.1 Penelope pileata
TGATCCCAGGACCTATGGCACTCCCTGCTATTAATCTTACCCTGTAATAAGAATTGGCTGTTTATTTCTCCCCTTTGTTTTGTCTCAACCTTTTTTTTTTTTTCTTTTTTCTTTTTTTAATTCCGCCAGGAGTTTACTTCTCAGCCATGGTTACCGAGCGTCCCTAACAGCCTCTTGTGACGAACAACGTGCCACGTCTGTAAATCTTTCCGTCTCAATTCATCCATTTCAGCAGATCGGGCTCTGAGAAGTTGTACTTCAGCTTTGAGGGCCTCCACAAACTTAGCTCCTCTCCTCTGTACAAAGTGTGGCCGTGTTCCATGTGGGTGTATGTTAGTAGACTGGGGGGGGGGGAAAGGATCCTACCTTGGAAAAACCTGCTGGCCTGCTGAAAGGACTGAGAGCTGTACAAACCTTGTTTGAAAGGATGTCAGTAAGTGAACTTGGCGGAAAATACTGAGACAGTTTTTGCTGATATCAGTGAACCAAGAACAGAATTAATTTTTGTTTGTTTGTTTTCCTGGGAGAGATTGCTGCTTTGTTTCTGCTATTTGTACATGTACAAATCTAGGGGATCAACCTTTTATATTTTTTCAGGGGATTTTACCTTGAGCCTGAAGGTAGAAAGGACAGTTCTCTTAATCTTCAGTTTCACGTTTTCACATGTTCCATTTTCCAGAAAATTGGTCTTTTACTGCTTTAAAAAAAATGTATTGCAAATCCCGTGGGAATTTAATTTTTGCCATCTGGTTCATCCAGAACAGAGGATTTATTTACACTTTTTATTTCTAAGTAAGTTCAGTCCGTAGAAGAATACTTGAAGTTCCTGATAAGCTTTAGGGTCTGTACTTTGAAGGTGTGTGCATAAAATAGAAGTGAAAAAAATTAGAAGATTTTAATAGCAATTTCATGGTCACTTTGTGGCAAATGTGGATCTTACAGCTGCCCACATGATGCAGAAGGAGTGGATGGCATAAGTAAGTGCGTGGTAGTGCCAGCAGTTACTGTAGCAAAGGCACAGGGTTCAACTGAGAGCCGTATCCCCTCCTGGGAGTGCTTGTAGCCACAATCCCAAGGCTCATCTTCTGAGGAAAGGTGTCATAAGGCAAATATAGGAAGCCCTATTAGTAGAGCTTTTAAATCATATAATCTTAATTGCTCATTAGAAGAACAAATTATTTGCAGCTGGGCTGAAATGAACAGAGAAGTAAGCTCCAGTGTATTTAACTTCTGTCTTCCACCAAGTTTCTGTAACATAGAAAAATGATGCAAAACCTTATGGGGAAAAAAAAAAAAGGCCTGATTTTTGTCTGTCAGCCTTCGTATAGCAGCCTTCAGCCCTTGGATGTTTTTTCTTTGCCAGAGCTCCTTAGCATAGTTCTGGCAGCCCTGAATGGGGAAGTCACGTGCTGCTGTAACCTACATTGCAGCAGTTCCTCGTGCCCCAGACGGGGAGGAGGGAGGGACTGGTTCCGAAGCTTTCTTCAGTTCTTCAGTGTTGACACGAAGTACCTCCAGTGCAGAGTGATGCCGAACTGTTGTTGCAGGGGGCAGAGAGGAGAGAAAGGGAATGCTATCTTTGTAGCTTTACATCAGTTTGATGGCTCAGCTCTGCTCCCTGGGCTTCACGCCTGAACGGATGCACTTTGCATTCTAATGCGCACCAGTCTGAGACTGAATGTGCAGTGTGAGAGGAGGGGCCACAAGTGTGGTTTGTCTTGTGAACTTCGAGAAAATATGTTTTAAATTACAGATTATGTGGATAAAAAGCATTTGGTCAGAAATGTTCCTTATTGCTCAGTTTTAGTTGGCATTGCTTTTCAGTTTAGATAGCTGCGTTGCTGCTGTCCTTGGAACTCGTGAATGCCAGTAGATATCAGTGGGGCACTGCAGGACTCAACCTTGCTGTGTCCTCGTTTTGCAGCAGTGGGATCTTGTCATGGTTCCCAATTGCGCTTACTCCCTGGGTAGCCTGGTAGGTATGAAGGGCACTATTACCATGTAAAAAATGAGCCATCTGCTTGAATTAAGATCTCACAGCAATGAGTTGTTTTGCCTACATTTTATGTTGTAAGCTACAGGTCACCAATGCCAGCTCTTTATAATTTTTTCTGTAGTATTATCTTTATGACGTCTTGTGGCTTTGAATTATTAAGCTGGTGGTAAATCACACTTTTTGATATTGCTATCCCTGTACTCCATTGTATGCTGATTATGCTTAATTGCAGATGATCTACATACCTTACCCTTAGTCATTCCTGCTGTGAAAATTTGACTTATGATAATGTCCTACTTAAGTACAGAGTACAGGCTCAATATTTGCATCTCTTTTTTCCTTTTGATCATTTCTTCTTTGTGAAAGTTGTTTAAAGAAGGAAAATGTTGTCACTGGTCTGTCTCGTTTATTGTGAAGTATTTCCAAATGTCCAGTATTGTCAATCAATTCATGTAGTCTTTATCAGGTGGGGCAGTTTAGGAAGATGTTTTAAAAAGGAAGAAAATAAAGTTAACGTCTGTATTCAATCTCTGTATTTGCTGTGGATAGCACATATCCTTACTAGTTATGAAACTGCAAGTTCTGTCAAGGTATAAGTACTGGAAATAAATAATTCCAGTTGGGCTGACAAAGGGAGTAGAATGAAAATCATTTAAAACTGGTTCACACCAGCAATTCTTCGTGCACTATTAACTGCTAAGATCTAGTCACAAAACATTATTCTGAGGAGAAAAGGTTTAGTGAACCCTAGAAATTGGATTTGATTTATGCCAGAAAATCTGCCTTTTCACTGCTTGAGATTTCTATGGAAGGAAGCCACAGTCTTTTACCAAACGGTTTCTAAGGTAACATCTTATAGCAGAGCATCTGAAACCAATTTGGTTGTTAATGAGAAATAGTTCTCACGGTGGTGGGAAAGTGTGGAGTGAAAGAAAAGGCTTCAGGATTTGGCAGTCTGTCTGTAAAGGCATTTAAATGTGTGCTGCTGCTCTGCTTATGAAATTGCTACATCAATTACACATTCACAGTTTCACATACACATTTCAAATGTACAGTTAGATTTTGGCTTTGTCCTTCTGTGCAAATTTAATTGAGAAGTTCTCAACGATGTGGAAAAAACAAACCCCTTGTGTATGACAGCTGGATAACTGAAATAGCTGGCATTTTCCACTGGAAAGATCTTTATTCCTACAGGAAAAAAAAAACTGCTTTTTTGGATGATAGTGTATTTTTACTGCCAGAGATTCTTGAGTGAATTGGTGGTCTCAGCGCGGCAGCATCCTGCTGGAAGCAGGGGCAGCCTGCAGGGTTCCTGGGCTGCTGTGGGAGCCATCCTGCAAAACTGCTTTCCTCGCTCCTGTTCTGCAGGCTGGCTGGATGAACGCGGACAGTGATCAGAGAAGTACCTGAGCTTTGCAGTAGGTGATGTGAATAGCCTTCACAGTCAGACCCTCTTGGGGTGGAAGGAATAGAGTACTTCTGTCAACAATGGCTCATTGCCATTTCTTCCTTCCTCTCAGGAAGAGCGAGAACTAGCAATTCTGGCTTCTGTTTCCCTGCATGCACAGTCAGTGCGTTGTGGCCTTCTTACCCCATGGCCAGGCTGTTTGCTTGCAGTCTCTTCCCTGGTGCCCGAGTAGAACTGCAGAGCTGAAGATCACACTTGTGTCCTTTTCCTTCGTCACGTTGTTGAAGTCTGTGAGTTACAGCCAGGTCATGCAGGGGAAACACAGTCCCCGAGTGGCCCCTTTGTGCTAAGCAGTGCATTCTATTTAGTAAAAACATCTGAAACATTAGCAAAGTAAAGCTTCAATCAAAAAGGAAAAAAAATCCAGGCATGCTGCAGAAGCAAGAGAAACTTGGTGGTGTAATCTGTGGGCTTCCCTTAGGTCAGGTCTGTTAGCAGTGTATCAGCCTAGCAATAGTAGTTAGGAACATGGAAATACCACATGCATACAGTATAGCTGTAACGCCATAAATTGGGTGTGGCTGGGACTAAGACCTCTATCAAGAGTTCCTTGGTAAATCTTCTTGTACCAGAGTGCTGTTCCTGCTTCGTGCAGAGCTGCCGGGGCCCTCCTCGCTGTCCTGTCAGGTTTGCAGAAGCAAATTCATGCCCATGCTTTGACTGCTCCAGCTCCTCTTGCACCATGTTCAGACAAAACCACCCTCAGCAGCTCCTGTTTGTCCGAGTTACAGCACTGCGTTGGCAGTTTGGGGTTGGAGCCTCGCAGAATGCAGTTATTGCTGCAACTGTTATACAGCTTTGCCCTTTCACGGCTGAGTTTTAGATAACCTTGTGTTTATCAGGGGTATAACACATCTCCTCAGGAGACAAGTTCATGCAAAAGGACTTTCAGATTATTTTGTGGTTGGCTTCAACACAACTTTTTTTTATAAAAAATAGTAGAAACCACTGGCCATATTCAATTATTTAACTGCTGCTGCTAAAGGGAAGCTTTTCTTGCTCCATTTTTCTCCCCATCTCTTGCCTGAAATTTTGCGTTTTGTTTTCCTCTGAAGAGTTACTCAGCTTCCTGAGTCATCTTAAAAATAGGCACTTTTTTTTGCCTGCTCAGCAGTCTGAAGCAGCGTGTCGGGGGTCACATGGATGCAGAAGCTGGGACTGTGGCTGCCTCTCCCAATGGCACTAAGCAAGGGCGGTGGGTAAGGAGCGCCTGTCCTCGAGCCTGGCTATGGCAGGGGCATGCAGTGCTGTGAATGGGTTAGCAGGGAGCCTTGAGATGTGTTGTGTGCTCATTTGCTGGGTGTATAGGCAGTGTTCTGTGCTTTGTCATCATAAGTTACTAGTGAAATCAAGTTCTGCCGCCACCAAGAACTTCTGTGTCTTTATTAAATCAATAGAGACACATTATGTGACCCTAATATTGATGTAATGTTGAAATAATAGAAATAGAATTAATAGAACAAGAGATCTCAAGCTTGTATGGTATACAGCATATGATGAGTATGTAAACAGTGATAAAATGATGATTGACATTCTCTTCTGAGAGTTCTTTTCTGAAGTGACTGCTTAAAGAAAAAATCAGCAAAGGAATGGGTGTTTCCCTGGGTGTTCTGTTCGTCAGCGAGGTTTCGATTTAGTACTGCATGCTGATGGCAGAACAAATCTGTGAACTGCTCTCTAAATATCCAGCCTGCAGTTTCACCAGTCTGACCTCTTTTCATGCAAGTGGTTCCGTTGATCTCAAGAAGCCACAGTTACTCGTATCAGAGGGCATTTTTTGTATATTCAGATAAATAATACCTTCATATTTCTCAAAGAGTGTGAAGACATGCTTCTGCAAACAGTGAGAGAGAAAGTAGATCCTGATTCTTTTCTGAGGAAAAAATTAAAAAAAAAAAAGTTAAACATGTTTTTATTTAGTGCATCAGGAACGTTGTAGTTCATCTTTAGGCATGGAAGATTGGGATGATTTTGTCAAGAGAAATCTTTGTCTCTTTATTTCCTCTCAAAAAACTGCGTGTGCCGTCACTGAACGAGGGGCAATAACAAATATACTCTCATTTTTTCATCTTTCCCGCTCCCTCAATGAACCTTAAAAGGGTTAATTTTTTTTAAGTCTGTTTGTCCTAAATGTTCTTACTGAAACCTATTATGCATGAAAAGAGTCCGAGTCCATTTGCAAGACCTCTAAATGAACTCCATTCATTCTGTGCTTGGAGAAGTCCATTCAGCCAGAAACAGGCATAATAATTACAACCTAATTTATTTGGCACCAATGACAGCATATTAAAAGCAATTTTTGTGAAAAGTTGTATCTTTTTAGTGCTAGTTATATCCTACTTCAATAAAATTCCTTTAGTATCTGGATAATGAAAAAAATTGCATGTATAGAACATGCATATAGATGCAAAGTATTAGCATTGCATCAATCTAAAGGAGAAATAAATAGAAATAAATGCTGTGTTTGGAGGAAAAGAGAAAGTTAACAGTGAATACAAACTTCTCTTTATATTTTTTTTCTGTGACCTGGAGTCCTGCATGCGTTTCGGTTCAGCAGAGGCTCAAGAGCTTGGTGCTGTTGGCTGTCGTGACTGCACGGGGCCCTTCTGGAGGTACTGCCGTAGCCATCTGCACGCTGGCTGCTGGGAATCTGGGCCTTTAAGTACTAGTCATCATCTTAGAAACTGGCTTTAGTTGATGACTGAGGCTGACTGAGCATTTCCTCAAAAAAAACGTAGAAAATACTGTTTGTGGGAAGTCTGAGTGGAGGTGAATGGGTGAGGGGCTCATGGCTGAAAAAACAACTAACAGGAAAGGGTAAGTAGAAATATCATCCTCTTTGCTCTCAGCCAGTCCTTTATCTGACAGTCCTCCTGCTGACTGCTTTTCCTGCGGAGTCTCCTCCTCCTTCCGTCCCCTTGACAAGCAAAATACACTTTTTTGTACATCCAGTGAATACCTACACAATGAGAGTTACAGTACTTTGTTACTGAAGGTCCCTATGTACCCATTCTGTAAATCTTGTGTAGAGTTCCATTGTTTTGGTTACCGCTGAGCTGGACATGATGTGAATTGCACCTGCGGTATGGCCCAGCCTGGGGTTGTACAATGCAATAATAACTCGAAGCTACCAGGAGGTCAACAGAGTAAATGTTTCAGGATATGCTTTCTGCAGAGTGAATTGGTTTTGTTACATATTTTGTTTCTTGTTGTTACTATTTTCATCTGTAAATGTTGTGCTTCAATTTGAAAACTAAATGTCGCGTACGGGTTTTCTGTAAAATATTTATTTTCTCTTTGTTCATCTTCATCCTAGCCTATGATCTCACTTCTTTACTGTCGACTTTTGATTTTGTTGGAGCTATTTCTGACCAGCATCAGCATCCTAGCACCTTATGTATTTTTCCATCCTAGAGATCTGTAAGGGCACACTGCCTATCGGTTCCCATTGCTTTACTATCATAAGGTGAGAATTCAATAAGAAGAATCTGAAACAATATTTATAAAACAAAAATAAAACAAATACATGAAATACGTTGCTCATTTTTGACTTCTAACTTCGTTTGTTTAGGTACTTCCCATCAAGGTGGCTATTCCCATGCTGCTGTGGTCCATGCATTACAACGTTGTGGCATTCGTCACATTGACACAGCAAAAAGATACGGCTGTGAATCCCTCCTCCAAGAAGCCATCGAAGAGAGTGGTGTGAAGCGGGAGGACCTCTGGATAACCACCAAACTGTGGCATGGTGATTATGGCTATGAAAACACAAAAAAAGCTTGCTTGGAGTCATGCGAAAGACTTGGTGTTGAATATCTTGGTATGAATATTTAATGTAGCTTATTAAATTATTATTTTTAATATAGCTTATTACAGCCATATGCGTATTGGGAAAGATGAATGAATTCTGGTAAAAACATTGTAGTACAGATAGCTTGCAGAAGCAGAATCTGCCCTTAGTTAGACGTTTGCAAATTTCTTGCTGTTTATTCTCTAGGAAATTTGCATACAGATAACTGAGAACACAGAATTTTCCCGTGTTGCAAATCTTTTAAAATAGATAAAGGTCTAGTTTTTCTATACTTCTGTACATTTCATTGTTAAATTGATGTGAGGATCCACCAAATGAGTGCTATATATTTTGCTGTAAACTCCCCAAACCTATGAAAAAACAAGGATTCAGACTTCTCAATAATTTAGTGTTAATAGGGAAACAAAAATGCCTAAGCTCTTGTGTGGTCTGCTAAATCTAAGGGAATTGGGAGTCCTTTGTAAAAGTTATTTTGTGGGATTCTTGACACCTCTAAAATTTCTGAATAGCTGCCTTTGTTTTTATCTGTCTGATGCAATATACTTGGGGGGGGGGGGAACAGCTAGAAGTGTTTGTAAGACACACAATCTAACACCGTATTAGACTTGCTTTAAAATATACCCTGGTCATGAACTTCTCATAGTCAAAGATGTGATATTTTTCTTACTGTATTGGACAGATAATGAGCAGCAATAGTGACCTCAATTGTTTGCAACAGATCACAGGAGTGGTGGTACCTGACAAAAAGGGAGTGATGTATTTAAAAATGCTTTTAGTTCTTCCTACCTAGTTAGAACAGTGAAAAGAAAGTGGAGGAAGGTGAATTTCAAGTAATTATCTGAAATAATGACACAGATGGAGAAAGTGTTTATGCTGACCAGGAACAATTGATCAACCGTTATCTGTTAGCGTCCCAAAAGCCCATACTTTATTCTCTTTCTTCACCTTGTCTACTTATATTCACTGGCTTTTTCTGCTTGATGCTTTGCAAGATGAAGGAACAAAGCCTGTATCTGTTACAGACCTGGATATTTATTAGCAGATCTTTGGCTCCATTCCTTATAGAAATGTATCCCTTAACTTCCTGCACAAGTACAGAATAAAGCAAAATGAATTAATATCTCTTTTTCTCTTTTTCCTGTGCTAATACAGGTCACTGCAGAGAGACTTTTCATAATCAAGGTTTCAATCCCTGACTTGTCCTCTAGATTAAGAAATAACATGTTTCCTCCTCTCTGCTTTCTACTTGGTATGTTTTGTTTGCTTTCTTTTTTCCTCTGCTTGCTGTGGCAGTGGTGCTGAATGCCAATGACAGGAAAACTTGACTCACTTCCAGGAAATCATTCTCAATGATTTCTTTAAGTACTGTAATTTGCTTTTATTTTCTCAGGGAGTAAGTAGGCTGATTAAAGTAGGTGCTCACACAAATACTCGGTTCAGATCTTGCTGCTGAGCCGAAATATGTAAACCGAGGAAAAAGAATACAAGGGAGCAAGAAGTGCGCTAATACTGTTGCCAAGGGAGTGAATCCTTGGTCTGGCATAAGCAGAACTTTGTATCTGTCATATGTTCAGCTCTGAGACTTCCTTTGCTCACATTGCTAAGACAAATTCAGGAGTTAATACAAGGACCTGCACAATATGCCCTAGTGCCCAATACTCTTCCTTTTTTTTTTTTTTTTCCCCCACTCGTCTGTCTTCCCTCCTTTTCTTCCTTTCCTTTCTTCCATTGTGGATATATTTGAGCAATTTATAAAGCTCTTCCTGAACAACCAGTTAGTCAGACATGGTGAGCTAAATCAATGCTGACTTCATTTTGTTTTAACTTGATGACTTGTAAACTGTGATGAGTTAGGAAATACTTCGTGTGCAATTCATGCATCTGTCAGTGAGGACAGTGACCTCTGCAAGAGGGGTGGAATGATGGTCAGAGTAACTAGTAGACACAGCCTGATCTGTGGTTGTGTGAAAGAGATAGCATTGGGTTCTATGTTCAATGCTGTATGTGCTGGCAAAGCAGACCCTTAGAGGAGATACAGTACACAGTGTTTCATTGGGATTGTAAAACGCATCATGCTTTAGGGAGTCCTATACCTCCTGTCAGAAAAGACCCAACTGGAAGGTGCTGTTGGGAGGATTTTCAAGCAAAAAGTGGCAATATCTTGAAACATGAATTTTTTTAAGTGTTTAGAGAACGCTGAGAGCTACTATCTTTTTGCTGGAAAATTTGAGACGTTTCAAAAGTTTAACAAAAGTAACTAGAATGCAGAAGACTGGTTTGAAAATAGATACAAGCTGGTAGACCTAAACTTAGATACCCTACCTCTCTTTTCATTCGTACCTGCATTTTCTGTCCCCTTTCAGCTAGCCAGTGTATGCAGTAGAGAGGGCATGAAATTCAGTGGCAAGAAAAATTGTAGTAATAGCAGGGCAGTTTGTGTCCAAGCTTAATTAGGAAAGTAAATTATTGAGTTTCGAGCATCTGTTGAAGTCATCAGTTTTTCTTCAAGTTTAAATATGAAATATGAGGCAGAGTATCACTCTAGATTTCCTGATGTCATCATATATTAACCAAATATATATATATTCATAGCATTTCCATAGAGATACATGGCTCATATAGGAACTTGTAAGATCCTAGGTACTGTATCTGTGAAGTTGCCCCTTGTATGTTAGAAGGAAAGTCAGCCGTTCAGCAGATTGCAAAAGAAAAAGCTGTTGGTGCCTGGCAGCTAATTGTGCAGCTAAGGTCTTTGTTCCAAGGAAAGCCGTGCTAACATCCTTCAGGGTCCATGGAGGCTGTGCCATCCATCCGTACAGAATTAGAGGCTCGAGGAGTAATATAGTCCTAATTGATAAATCTGTGAAACTCATATGAGACAGTCGCTGCTTTTTAAGAGTAAAAGTGTTCCTTGTAAAATACTGTTACAAAATTCTTGATGAACACTTTGGGTCAAGTGGTATTAGGAGAGCAGTGTTCCAGAGTTTTTGTTTGAATCACTGGATTAAATATCCATGAGAAGCTGGAATTTTTTTTTTATTTGTGGACGCTGGTTATAACAGATTCTTCTTGCATTTTCTAAATGTGGTCCTCCAACTAGCAGTCACAGTAAACCAATAAGAAATGGCAGCAGATCTTACAGGTTTGGCAGTAGAAGAATGCGTTCCTTGGGATTTAGATCAAACCTCCAAAGTAACTTCGTGAATGTGATTTGTGGGTTACCGAGTTCATAAACAATTTTTTTCCTTGTTCCTGTTCTGAGTCTGTCAGATTCAACCAAATTTAACGTATCACAGATCCACAGCTGGAATTGGACAAATGTTTCCTGTATCAGCATTTTCAGTGTAATAGGTCTTGGCAATTTCTTGCATCTGAGTCATGATAATACACCCAGTTCAGATCGTGAATTAATGCAGAACATTTTGGAGGTTGGTTCACATTGATCCTTCTATACACGTTATTTATATACACAAACATATATTACATATATATATAGTATTTGCAATTTGAATAGAATCACAACATTTCCATGACAACATGCTGTTGGCTTTTAAATGTGAAATGTGCCTGCGCTTCTGAGTTAATAGAAACTGTGTTGACTGTAGGTGCCACAATCTCTAAGAAGTTATAAGCCCCTCAGCGTTTGAAACGTGTGAAAGCAGTTCTCATGTAAATGTTAGTTTTTATGCAGCTGTGTTTTGTTGATTGAACTTTAGGCCCTCATTTACCACTGCACCACTGCAGCTTGATTGTCCTTAAAGGACGCTTTAAAACACTGATAAATACAAAAGTTGATTGTGATTTTAAGTGTATCCTGATACTGTGAATCATTGTTTTTAGTTTTGAGTTAAGACGATTGAGAAAAGAATATGATTGGAAGAGACCTCAAAGTATTTATTAATCTGTCCAACAAGGCAGAATTAAGTCTGTTTCCATGTCATTCTTAGAAGATAAAAATGTAGTCTGTTCATTAAAACCTCCAATGATAGTTATGCGGTGCCTGATTAGTGGAATCTTAAGCTATTTTGATCATTATTCAAAAGTAATTTCTTGCCTCCAAAATTAGAATAAGAATGTTTGTGTTCTTGTAATCCCCCAGGGGGAGAAATACTTTCAACAAAAGAAAACGTGTGGGTGCAGGTGTGAATGTGTGTATAAATGAAGGTGAAATGGTAGAGGTTGGTTTGTGAGGTGATTATTGTTCTTACTGGTCCACGGGTGTTATGGAAAGTTTTCTGACATGCAGTCATGGTAAGCAGACCCTCATTTAAAATAACTGTGCTTAGTTAAATAGAGTGGCAGCTCCATTGCTCATTGCAAGGTACATGGTATTCTGCTGCTCCTTCCACTTCCAGCTGTGCTGTGGTGGTTAGTGCATGACTGGCAGAAAGACCATTCTACTCTGTGTATCTGAGATAAGGTGCCATTTCCCCACTTCAAGGAACGCTTTCTGCAGTCAGGACTATACTTTCTGATCCAGTAGATGCTTTCTAGCCCTAAATGTGTATGTTTCTAATTGTGAAGTTTTTTTTTATTCTAGAAGAAGCCTAAATTAAAATAAACATTGTAAGATGATACAGACGTTGCATGCTAAGCATTTATCTTCTCCAAACTTCAAGACTCGGAGCACTTCAGCAGTAGGCAATTCTTAACTGCAGTGACCAAAATCCCGTTGACTTAAATGGGATGTGTTATACGCAGAAAACTTATTAAATGCAAATGTGACCGTGAAAGTCTGGTGACAGTGACCTGAGCCTGAGGCAGATGTGCATTCTGCGACCTTTATTTGTTAATAAAATATTGTAAGATTTAATTTATTAAAACTGAATGGATGTATACAGTAATGATTGTGGAGTTGTATTTTGATATGTTAGGGGCTGTTATGGACGGAAAATGTTGCTTCATGTGGTTTGACATTTTTGAAGACTTTAATACCATTTCTTTCTCAGATCTTTATTTGATGCATTGGCCTGATACGCATGTTCCAGGTAAAAGCAATCGGGAGGTCCGAGCTGAAACCTGGAGAGCGATGGAGGAGCTCTATGAGAAAGGTAATGTGCTAGTAAAAACCTGCCTTTGCAGAAGGAATTATAGTGCATTTTAGGACTTGGGAAACCCACAATGAAAGGTGTTCCAAAAAATCATTTGAGGTCGGTGCTCATATTTTGATGGTATTTGGGTGTGTCTGTTATTTGAACCCCTTTGGAAATTGCAGCATTAGCATACTGGTAAGATGAATAAGAGAGTTCTGTGCTGCTTTTAAATAGTACGGTTCCAAATTCTGCCTGTGAGATTAGTGATGATGTGTGTGCTTCCTTGAGGAATTCTACAGATTACATTGAAATGCATATGCCACTGCAGAATGTTTTTGTAGCAGCCTCCTCTGTTTTAAGTATAAATCACGCTACCAAGTTTTACTTCCTTTTGATCTTTTAAAATTTATTTTAGGATGTCATTTCCACTTTATCTTGTATTATGCTATTTTACAGATCCATCTGTGTTTCAGAAAATGTCATCAAAACAAACTCATAGATAAGAACAAATATTGAACTTCAGATTCTTTGGTACTTTTTCAAAAGCTTTCAGAGGAGGGAGCTATTCTCTCAAGTTCTGGTGTCTGTCAATATGATTTTTGGTGCACAGCAATCTTCTGTTTATGTTCATAGCAATAGGAAGAGTAGACAGCCCCAAACAAAATTTATCATGTAGATTTGAGAGGCGGATTTTGCTTCTGGAGTATCCACAGTTTTATTAGAAATAATGTAAAAGAAGATCCTGCCATGCAATTCTTAGGCAATGCGGTCCCACCTTGTATGCAGCTTCAGAGAATTTCTGTGGACTACAAGAAGACTTCTTGGATTAAATAGTCTGTTAGCCAACAAAGTTACTGGAACAGTGATTGCAGCAGTAGAGTCCTTTCCATACAGCCTGCAGTTGCAGGCTGTGTACCTCTATCAGTTTTATCTGAGTAATAAGCAATTCCCTTGCTTTTCAACCCTCAAGTGCTTTTGGTCTGCCTTTGGAAACACAGAAGTAAATTATCTTTGATACATCTTTTGTTCTTTCTTTTTATATTAAGCATGGGGAAGTTGCAAAAAGTGTTTTTTGCTGTGTAAGGGATTACAACATTTGGTTTTGAAACACTCCATCATCCTTGTGTTTCAAAGCATCAATGACTTAAGTCAGAAGATGGATCATGCAGCAAGCTACTTTGTTTTTCCATTGAAAAGTGCTTTCTGATGAGTATTTAAGTTGTAGTGGATGTTGTTTGTGCCTAGGTATGCCATCCTAACCTGCTGCGACTGGGCTGTATTTTCACTTGCTATTATTATTCCTATCCTACTGTCTTTATTCTGCTTTTACATGTTTTTGTGATTTTTCTTGTCTTAAACAACTCTGCCTCCCTAATGGAAAGGGTTGGGAGCTATTCAATGATCTTCCAATAAGACACTGGAAATACTATCACTGACCTCACATGCAGAGGAAGAATTCCTTTCCATTTTTTCTTCCTATGCATGATATGTCTCTACAGATATCCAAGGTCTTTTTTTTTTTTTTTTTTTTGCTTTTTTTTTTTTTGCAATTATATTTCTTCGACAGTTGCTACTTTTTCTGAATTTAAGCATTCTGTAGGCTCATGATTAGCTGTGCTGAGCCTAAGTTTTCCAACTCTGATTGTCTACTTTACCTCAGGCAAATTTTCCTTCCTCCGCAGGTGATCTCTTAGTCCAATTGAATCAAGTGCCTCCAAACGTTAACGTAGACAGTTTTGCTTTAAGGGGTGCAGACTCTGCTATTGTGACCATAACCATGTGTTACTGAAATGATACGCAAATGTTAACCACTCTGGAGATGGAAATGCAATGATTCCCGAGGAAAATGTTAAACAATTTGTTTGCATGGTTAACCACTAGACTTTCCACTGAAGATTAAATGATTGCTGCATATCTTTGTGACTTGCTGTGTGTTATGTGAGTAACATGTTAGCCTTGGTATGAATTGAGTATGTGATTTGGTCAAAATCCTTGAGGGCAGAAAAAAAAATCTTCATTTCTTTGGAGGAAAAAAAGAAATTTAAGGCTAAACTGGTGAGATTTCTGTTTTCTTTGAATGTGAATTTGGTGCAGATAGTCATTGGTTCCTGTTTGCAATACTATTATTTTAGGGAATGTTTGCTGAAGGATAGGCATGAACAGAAACAGAAACTAAAAGCTTAGGTTTATCCATTTTTAAATGGACAATCCTTACCATGCTTCTGCAGTCAATTCAGGAAGGAAAGATTGAAGTTATTCAACTTGCGCTAGTGGGTTTAGCAACTAGTTGTGTCCACATGGAAGAGTTTCTGAATGTGCAGTGACAATAAACACAGTTCTCCATGGAAAAATGGGCTTGTGTTACAGGATTTATAATGCTTATCTATCTGCAAGAGACTTGTGAGATGATAAAAAGATCTCAATATTGACCTAAATCTTTGGTCTGGCTGAAGTTAACAAGATAAGATTTTCTTTAATGACCTCTTTGTATTTGCAGATAGTTTGAGTGCAGATGTTTGAAAATGTCATTCTTTGAACCTCTGTTTAAATCCAGGTTGATGTTTGTTGTGCAAAATTCCATTTACCTGAGGCAAGCAAGATTTTTAAAATAATGTAAATTATTTTATTTTATTGCTACTGCTCATTCCTCTAGAAGGCAGGTAAGTAAATTGTTAGCACCTAAGTCTGTAAAAGTCTTTGATGCAGAGTTTTTTTGGGTTACAGGAAGTTCTGGATTGGTCAGAATTTGACACAAAAAATCCCAATTGCATTTATAGCTTTGAGAGTTTTTTAGCTTGTGTCTACAAAGATGGATTCCACCGTTCATCCAAGAGTCACTGAGCAGTAGCTGAGATGCAGGGCAGAACCTGTAGACCTTCTGGACTGATGCATCTTCTCATCCAGCCTAGGAGAGCCCAGAGTTCTTGAGTTTATGCATCTCTTCAAGTCAGCATGTGCTAATTTTTAAGACTCTGTCCCCAGATGATAAAAGCTGTGTGATAGGTTAAAAAAAAAAAAAAAAAAAGGGAGTTTTCAAAATTATTTGCATATATATTTTAGGGAGCAGAAAACTTGTGTGAAAAGTGAAAACAAGACTCCTCAAATTAAAATGAGTCCAATTTTAGAAAACTCTTTTACTTTTTCTTCTTCTTACTTTTAGAAAAGTACTTCTGGCTGTAGAAGAAATAGCAGGTTTGTTGTTATTTGAACGCAGCTTGTGCCGATGCAGTGGCTACGTGGGCTGGTAGATGTGCATTCATTGAGACGCGTGGGCATCCTTAACTTTTTTTTAATCCTTAAGCGACTCGCAGTGCTTCCTTTGTATTCTTTCAAGGAAAGTTTGGGGCTGAGCTGTCACTTCCGAGGCTTCTTGTAAGTAGAAAACAAAAGGTTTCAGGTGACAGAAGAGTTTCTTTGCTTTCTGTCAAAAATTCCCACTGTGGCTTACCATTATCCTGTTTTTAAGAATCTCCTTGCGTATCATCGAAAGGAATTGGTGGTTAACATTTTTTTAAAAAGAATCCCTTGTTCTGATGTACTTTTAACTGGAAATATGAACATCTTAAAATGAGAAAGAATCTGAAAAGTATTTGTTAGAGATCTGGTTACCCTCCCTAGCTGGTTGGTTACCATACCAAAGTTTTGGCCTGCACTCCTTGGATCCAATTTTCTTGCGAATTTTTGCAAACTAAACAGAATGTAGTTACTGCCTCAGGGGTGGGGTATCAAGAACAGACTTGAAGGAAAATTTTATCTCTCTCCAGTGTGCTTGAATCTACTCTCCAACTGCCTAATGCAACTGAGGAACTGTCTCACAATCTCACTTCAGGTTAATTAAGTTTTCCCAGAGTCTCAGGTGTTTTTCATGAGTTCATTTTTTGTAAAGAAGACTGTGACAGATAGAAGTTTTACCCGCTTCAAGTTTTTAAGTCTCTCTGGTTTTAGTCTGAAATATGATTGGTTCTGTGTCTCTCTGGTTTGCGTTTGAGCTATTGAGTCTGTGGCAGATTACTTACTCATCTTGTATTTTTTCCTGACTAAATCCTTCAGTATGTTTCTTAGAACCTTAGTGGTCCTACCACTATCTTTCCCTTGTTATCCTGAATTTTATACATTTCTGGTCTCTAGCATTTTTTCCCTACAAACAAGTCAAGGTTATACTTCTAGTATGCCTTTTTTTTTTTTTTTAATATTCTGTTGTATAGCCAGATTCCATGATAATACTTATCACTTTGTCTGCGTACCTGAGAGTATAGAATAAAGGTGCTGCCTCCCTTAAATAGACCCATTTAAAAGTACTGGGCAGACTAAGCTGATAGCACAGTAGGAAAGACCTTGCTGTTAAAATGGATTTCTTCTAGCTGAGGATCTAGTAGATCAGTACTTACGTCAGTAAGTACAACCTTAGTTTCAAGAATTATTTTATTTGAATGCTGTTATGCTGAGAATGTAACATCTCTCTCTCTCTTTTTTTTTTTAAAAAAAAAAAAACCTATGATGACTTGTTAATCTGCTCCAGATCGATTGGAGCTATTTCACGGGAGCTAGGCGACTGTTGCTGTATGTCCATATGTCTTAATGTCACAGTCAGAATAATCAAGCTCGTATCTGTGCTCCAGTGCTGAGAGGCAGAGAACTCTAGACATGTGTTTTTGTTCAACAGACTGCGTACATGTTTTCTTTCAAGACCTATGGGATAAGCGGTGCTGAGGAAGAATGCCGAATAAAATCTTATTTTGGTCAGTGAGACATTTGTGTGTAATAACTGGGTCTTTCTGTTGTAACAGCTGAAGTCAACTAGGATTCTTATGATGTCAAGGCTATGGTTTGAATTTTTGTGGTCTCGTACATTATCATTTTGTGGGATTATTCTCTCTGATTCCTCAGGACAGAGGCCAGACTGCCTACAGAAACCATTCCAAGATACATATATTGAGTCAAACATTCCCTCGACAACTGCAGCATTCTTGTATAGGCATCATTTGTCTGCTGGCAGATGAAAGCAGTGTGGAAAACTGCTTTGACATCATGGATAGTCATTATATATGCTCACTGGTAATTGCTCTGTTTCTTGCAAAATAACCCTTTCCATATGCAGTGTCTTTAATGATCTTGATTTTGGCATTGTGGCTAACCCATCATCTTGGCAAGCTTTCATACACACATGCACATGATTACTTGTTCCTCCATCTGAAAATGCTGGGAAGAATGAGGACCTCTAGCCGGTTTTTGCCTGTAATTGGTAAGAGCAGTAACGAGGTGGTTGTCAGAGGGTTCAGATCCCACTGAGATTCAATGCCATTTTTCTAAAACTTAGACCCATCTGCTTAGTGTAAGCATTGCAGCCTTTGCTTACTGAGATATTCATACTGGCATCAGAAATTCCTTAATGTCTTAAAGTATACTCATGTTAAACTGATAAATGCTCTTGAAAGTAAGTATAACTACTCCTTTGTTAGTTTTAATAGTAATAATGTACAATTTTGAAGAAAGTGCCATAAAGTAACAGAAATTATTTAGCCTAATAATGGAAGTGTTACTAGAAAAAAGATAGTTTTGCCTAATTCCATGTGAGAGAAGAAATCTAATCAACCTTGAAAATGCTCTTGTCCTTTTCCTTTCTGGGCACAGACCGATGCAATCTTCATTTTTTCCTTCTCCATTATCTGCCAGTTCTTAAAGGTACGAGTGAGAGCTGAGTAAACCAAATGCATTTTTGTGTAGGTGGCACAGATTTCTAGTACATCGTTTCCTAGATGGCACTCTGTTTTTATTCTACTGAAAAAAAATTTTACATCTATGCTGATATTATCAAATGATGAGTAATTGACAGTTCACATGCATTTGTGTTCCAGTTCCACAAATATTTGTCTTAAAAGTGTTTATGTTGGTAGAAATCATACAGGAGTGTGTGTGAGTATAAGTTGCATTCAGGTTTTTAATAAGTGAAAGGTTCATAGCAGCACATCTATTTGACATTATCAACTGCATTCTCTTTGGCAGATAGATGTGTCTAGGCTTGTTGCTATCAGAAACATTTCAGAGAGGTGTTTTCGTGGGTTGGAGGTGTTTGTGGTTGGTGAGGATGTTGGTTGCACCACACCCTGTTCATCAGATAAGACTTCAATAAAAGATGTATGCAAAAAAAAAAAATGACTACACATTTTTATGTTAAAGATCATAAAGAAGTCTACATAACGTGCAGTGCCTTAATAAGAAATTGCCATTGAATCAGTCATTTTGGTGCAGATGTAGAAGTGGGAACAAATCTCAATTTTCATGACTGTCTACCCTCTTTTGTTTTATTTTGCTCTTTTGTAATGAATTCATGTGCAATTCTAAGTGCAAAAATAAGCCCTAAGTCTCCTGTGTTTCACTGTTTATTGCAATGTGCTGTTTGTGGTTTTTTCCTCCTAGCATGTGAAGCCTATTTTGGATAAGTTCAGGTAAATCTTTTTACTTAGCTTACTGAAAGCAAATGTATGCGTTTGTGTACATTCTGTATGCGTGCACACAGAGGTGCCTCAGGGTCCCCATGTGAACACAAGAAGTCTTGAGAAGAAGGCAGTGCTAAAATACCTTTCAAAGGAAAGTCCTTGTCCAAGAGAACATTTTTTCTCAAGTAGTAATGTATGTTGTTTGGGGAAAAGGTATTGCTCATCTGCTCTGCAGATGTTGATTACTAAACACAGGGTACTAGATCCTTAGCTATTGTAAATTGGTGTTGTTTTAGTGACATGGATTAGGTTGTTCTTATTTGTATTTATTGGGAGCCATTATCCTCCCTGATACAGAAGTCCCCAAAAGATCCCAGTTTAGGAAACTGCCATCATAGCTACAGCAGGGACAAGTTATTTAGAATCTATGTTGTGCCTGTTCTACACGAAAGTGCTCTTCTTAGGAGTGTGCACAGTCTGATTGCCATTAAGTATTTAGCTGAGTTGCTGATAATTGTGATCACGTTTTCACAGCACTGTGTGGTGGCAATATTGCCTTCTGGGATTGTAACTGTACCAAGTTGCTGTTACAGTTCCGTCTGCCCGACTGTTGGCGAGCAGCTGTTTTTAACAGGTGCTTCAGAAGGAGCTCCATATACAAACATATTTTCAGGCATTTTTAAAGCTGTGTTCTGCTCACTGTATGATTCTGCGTGCTTAAATCTGGCACAAGAGAAGGGAAAATGCATCAGAGTACAAGGGAATTGATTAAGTTTTGAAGACAATGAGACAAACAGCCTTTGGTAGCGTTTTTTAATGTGGCCTGGTGTATAATGGAACTTGGGAAGAAAATGTGTCAGTATAACAAAGATGATGTTGCACTGAAGTAAGGAGGATGAGCAGCCAGAGTAGATGAGACTGAAAATGCATTTAGCTCGTATTGCTGCATTATGCTACTTAATTAACTGCTCAGCTGTTGTGTAAACCAAATGGTCATAATGAATTTTCAGTCAGTTCAGAATTTGACTTCTATTCACGCCTCCTCTCGTTTTCTCTCTATTTACTGTGATTCAGAGGTGATCTGCAGCAGAAGTAACAACCGTGGATTCATAGCAGCGCGAATCACTTTAAGGCTGCTAATGCTCCTGTCCTGTTGTGATGGATAGGAAATGGGTCTCGTTGTTTGCTTGTCACAGCCTTCCTGTATGTCATTAGGCTGGCCTTTGGTGCCTGTAAAATGGGAACAAGTCTTATATCTCAGATTTAGAACTCAGTTCCCATCTGAATCTGTGTAAGACTCACCTACTTTGTTTATGAAGGCTTTGGCTGGCACCCAGCTTGTGGGGCACCCTCGGCCTACAGCTTTGTTTTAGCAAGCTGTGCTGAAATCAAACCCTTCATGGTTTCTGTGAGTCATGCCATTTGCCTGTGGAGGAATTCTTAATGTATATATCACGGGCAATATGGCCCTTCCCAACCTGTGTAACCTCCTGTGCTGAAGATACAGTTGCTGCAGCTGACCTCTTGTGAAAAGTGGGTCCCGTTGCGCTTTTATTCTGTGGCCTGAACAGGACGTGTAACAGAACGGGCACTGTTCCATGCTGTGGGAATTCTCCGTCGCTCTGGCTGATGTAGAGCAACAGGGAGGGGGAGGAGAGTTGGCTCCACAGACCCAGCATCCAGTTTTGTCATTTAAAGAACCTTTTTGACCTCAGCTTTGTACAGCTGATATTACAGAGAGTGTTCAGAGGTTTGATAAAAGTTCTTAGTAGTGCTTGGGAAAGATAAGGCTCACTATTGTGCTAAAAGAGTGTTGTGGTGCCAAGACAGTATATTTATACTTCATTGTTGCAAGGCAGCAGTGTCCGTCAAACTTAGTATAGTTTGATATTAAACTAAGGAAAAAATAGCCAGTCGCTTCCTAGGTTACCTCAAAAAAAACCCACACTTAACACAACTACATGTGAACCACTCTATTAGAAAGATTGGGAGTAACACAGTGTGGTAAAATTACCTATATGGTGAAGGCCAAGGTTATTTTGTGCATAACAGAAAAGATATTACTCCCCTCCTTATTATCAGCAACCGTTATATTGAGGGCCAGTACGTTTTCTAATTGATCTTGCAGAGTTTCATAGTAATTCTTCAAAGATGGCTGAAATTTCTGTTCCACCACTGTGCATTGTTCAGTCCATTTTCAACGGGTGTGAAAGAAGCATCATTGCCTTGAAGTCTGTGAAGTCAGCATCTTAAACTTTCATGTATAAGCTGTAACCAAAACCAAGGCAATGAAGTTGAGGTGAATGATTCCAATTTTACCAAAACAAAATATGTAGGTTTAATGAAAAGCAAAAGGGTTCAATTGTTTTCCCTTTAAAAAAGTTAAGAAAATGGTGTTTCCACAAAAACATCAAAATTCTAGTCATTATTTCTCTGTTCCTTGGAAAAATATTGATTTTCTTGGCAATTTAGAATTTAACCTTCTCTTTGAAACATCACTAAACACAGGAATGCCATAATATTGATTTTAGGAGTGACTAAGATGACTTTTGAAACAAAACATAACCGATGTGAAATTTTGTGATGGGAAGTCTAACCATGGACTTCTTATCAGGGAATGCAATGAGAATATGGAACAGGCTTCAAAGTCTCCTACTAGAAGTCTGCTAGAGGCAAAACATCTTCAAATATACTGTAAGGAAAAAACATTGAAGATTTTTGTGGGAATGGATAAGTTTAATAAGAGCTTTCATCTTTCATGTCTGTCAGCTTGAAATAAACGCTCTCTTCTTGAAGGGCAATAACAGCATGTTTTTTGTAACCCTTTAGCTTTCAACAGTTGTGTGTAATATTTTGGTTCACCTGCAATTTTCTTTAAATGCCAATATATTGTCTACCAGAGAGTTATTTATAATACATAGAACACGCATTTTCCGAATAGCTAGTATGTTTAGGAATGGTTCGTACCTCGTCCTCCAGCATGTTTTCATTAACTTTTTTCTAGATCAAGTAAAATTCTTCCTTTTTAATGTATTCGTGCATCTCAGTTAAATTAACAGGTGCGTTGTAGGTGTCTGTATTTGAGATTCCATATCAAGGCAGCTCCCATATGCTCCCCTGCTGACCTGAAGACAGGGGCAATTCTGACTGCAGAATAAAGGGAATTTCAGTCCAGAAATCATTCCTTAGACATCAAGTGTCAAAAGTTAGCCAATGGCTTTCTTTCCTGGAAAAAAAGAACAAATATATAGCTTCTGGTTTAGTTCCTTTCTTTTTTTGGCTACAGGTATTAGTATGCATGCATATAGATAAGGACATGCATATACATTGTATAGAATTAGGCAGGAGAAATATTGGGTTGGACTCCTGTGTTCATGCAACTTGAGACAGACCTTCCATGTGCAGAGTTACAGGTTGAAATGCAGATCCAGTCAGTAAAGCTGAAGTTCACTTACTGAAGAAATGAGTCTGATTTACAGTCTGCAGAATCCACAGCGCAGGGAGACCACTACTAGCCTCACTGCAGTTGGCTTCCCCATGAGCTGTGCTTAGCACAGAAGGACCAACATGTCAGAGCGGTCAGGTTTGAAGTGTGGAGGCAGGCCTATAGTGAGGTTGTACTTTATCATACCTGAAGTTTGAAGAAAGACATCTGATTTCAGAACTGTCAACACTTAATTCATGTGTGTATATACTTAAGGTTTATTTAAAAAAAAAAAAAAAAAGCTTTCATATCACTTGTGCTATTTTATTTTGATGGGCATGTCAATCTGAGAAACCTAGCCATTAAACTTTCTGCACTTTTGAACTTCTTGGTTCTTGTCAGATACTAAAGTTTTTATACTGAATTTTATGTAACATCTCAGTAATAAGCTAGTAGAAATGTAAGCAGGGTTATGCAGTTCATTTGGGCTGCATGTCCTTGTGTTTTGTTGCTCACACCTTATTAGTCTTCTGCAAATGTTCCACTTTTCTTTAGTTTTGGCAAGCTGCTCAGAACACCATTTCCTTCTTTTCATTCTGGTGAGGTCCAATTGTTCTTTGCTTATACTACAGTAGCCTTTCCCAGAATTTAGCCGAGAGTTTTTATACACTGGGGAGTTTCCAGTGTGTTTAGATTATAAAATGATTTCCTAGTGTGACTGTGATGCAGCCATGCTTTCAGATAATGCTGTCAAACTACATTTCAGTGCTGTTTAATTGCGGTTCTTTGCAGTGTTTTGTTACATAGAAATTATCTGTGCAAATCATTTTGTCTTTAGAAAGTGTTATTTTTCAAGTAATCCTCCCTATCAGAATCATCCCAAAAGTTTTTTCTGCTTCTCTTGTTAGGTTTGTGTAGATCAATTGGCGTAAGCAACTTTCTTGTCAGTCATCTTGATCAACTACAGGAAGACTGTGTGGTTACCCCGCATGTTAATCAGGTGAGTGGAGAAATAGAAATAGATTTAAATACCTGGTTTTGGGTTAATACTCTACTCTTCCTCACCCCTGTGCCTGGATGACTACACATAACTACCTTACTCCTGCAGTTTCTTCTTTCATTTTTCTACATGCCTTGGAAACCATTCAGAAATGTGACTGGAACTGGGAAAAATAAAATCCTTCATCCTTTTGTTTCCCTGGTTTCTCCCAGGCTACTGCCAGGTCCTAAAACCAGTTTGGGACTGGTTTTAAGGCACAAACAAGTGGTCAATGTGTCAGTTTTTGATGATAAAACAGTTTAGAAAAAATATTCAAGTAGCACTGAACATTTAGTGTCTCCAGAGTAGACAAGGTTTTGGAGAGCCTCTGCTCAAATAATAAATATAATTCCTCTAAGTAACGCTGAGAGCCTTAAGTGGTTCTGTGTCCATGCAAGCATGCTGTTACTTGCTCTCCCCTTATTTCAACAAGAAGATGCACTGAATTCAGTGAACTTCTCATTTAGGAAGGTGCTGGCAGAGCCGTGTGAAGATCTTTTTGCTGCTGAAGGCAGGCAAAAGATTGCCACCTACATACCAGCAGACTTCCAGGACACTGACAACTGTTCCCTTGTTGCAGCTATGCTAGAAGTTCATGCTCCAGTTCCTACCACCTACTGCCAGTGAAAATGTGCTTATGCTAACATAGAACTGAAAGTGGAATGGCTCAAGTGCAGACACATGCTTTTTCCTTTTCTGCGGGTGGTGAGGATTTTTGGCAGTTTTTTTTGTTGTGTGAAATTATAAACAGACACAGAAAAACTGCTCACAGTGTGACAGAACTTAACATCTCACTTTTTTGTTGACCTCTAAACTGAAGATTACTAAAGGACAATTGTGAGTAATATAAAGCCAACTGAAAACCAAGTAAAATATTTAAGTTCAGTTATTCAAAATAAGCCATTGAAATGTGTCTTAAGACAGACCGGTTGTTGCTGTTCAAGATTGGGTAAGTTTGCGAGGGTTCAGTTGTGTCATGTTTTCAGAAATATACATCTTCAAAGTCTGACTCTGGAGTTTGGCAGAAGTTGTAACTGTGTGAAATAAGAGTAGCTTTTCTGCCTCCCACTAAATCACTGCCAATTAAAACATGTAATTTTGGATTTGTTTTGCAAATTTCCTCTTACCCACAATGTCAGTGTTACCAGTCTCATTGTGCTGGAAGTGCCAACAGAGAAATGTAACTGCTTGATATGCTTTTTGTTTGTGTCTTGTGTTCTATGGCTGAAAAAGGAGACAAAAAGTTGAAACAGCAGCAATACTGAAAGATTAGTGTTGAGAGTGTGTGAGTGTCTGTGCCTATGTCTGTCCCCTTCCCTGCTCTGTATTTAGATAGTCATTTCTTTCAGGTGATGCACAGCGCTTCCAAATTAAAAATATCCGTGCTCCTGCCATCTGTTCCACTTCTGACACTTTCATTATAGCATTAATTGTCAATTGTTAGGGTTACAGGAATCTTCAGAAGAGTATTTACTCTGTTTCTTGCTCAGTGTTGGAGAGGAAACTCCTCAGTTGCTGAATCTGATGGAGAGATTACTTGAGCACTATCAAGTAACTAATGAATTCCTAAATTTAAATTGAGAGCGGAAGTGCTATACTTAATTCTAATGTTATTGCCCGGTACTTTGTGATACTGAAGATATTTGCTGTGTGTATGCATAAGATAACCTACTCCTTCAGTGAACTTATTTCTAAATGCAAAACATTTGCAAGCAATGATAATATAGACACTCTATTTAAGAAACAAATGAAAGAAAATCACTTCCTATTAGCTGTTTTAAATTTGCATAAAGAATTTAGGATGTTTTTGCAATTCCAACAGTTTTTATGCTATTAAATCCAAAAGTTATTTTTCTGTGAAGAGAAGGATGTAGGAAGGCAGGAGCAATTAAGTTCTTGATTAGACTTCTGTAGTCTTTACACACCAAGTAGAAAGCAGTGCTTCTGTTTTAGCAGTAAGGTTTTAAGCGCTGCTTTTCTTAGTTTCTGGAAAATAACCAGTGTCGTCATGTTCTTCAAGAAAGTAGGAAGGACCTGTCTTTTCAAGAATAAATTCTTGCTGAGATACTGTCTTAGTTTCTAACTGAAACTTTCTCTCAGTGTCTGCTACAAAGCTGTGTTTTGGTTCTAGAAAGAAAACATGGCTGATAACACCCGACAGCGCTGAACAGAATCGAGGACATTTGTATGTCTCTGCCAGGAGAGTAAAGAGGCTGGGGGGGGCCGCAGGGAGCTGGGAGGGGACAAGAATGGGGCAGCTGACCCAAACTGACCAAAAGGGATATTCCATACCATATGACATCATGTAATATAAGGAAGGGAAGTGAGCGGGGAGGGCCCGTTTGCTTGGGGATTGGCTGAGCATCGGTCGCGGTCGGTGAGCGATTGCTTTGTACAATCACTTATTTTGTATATAATTATCATTACTGTTATTGTACTCTATTTTCTTCTTTCTGTTAGTAAATAGTTTTTATCTCAACCCCCGAGTTCTACCTTATTTCTCGATTCTCTCCCCCATCCCAGCTGGGAGGAGGGGGGGGGTGAGCGAAAGGCTGTGTGGGGTTTCCAGGCCTGCCTGCTGAAACCAGAACAGATACCTAGAGGTTGAGTAAGCAGCATTTAAAATTGCAGCCTACTACTAAAAGTACTGTCAAATGTTCTGTGTAAAACCATGATAGGTACTTCATTCTAGCATCATATAGAATGAACCTTAACTTAGAAGTTACAGGTTTGTATTCCAGGATTTGTGATTGACTTGGCAGTGGTAAGTTTGCATTTGTGCTCAAGGAAGATGTTTTTGCTTTGAAGGCTCTTGTGCCTGTCACTCAGTTGGAACAAATGTAATTAATGTGTACATTTTGTTTAATATATACGCTGAAACTAAATGGATCCTCTCCATGTTCCATACAGGGGTGCCCAGGAATACTTTTCTACTTCTATAGAAGTTCAGCTAACATAACTGTGGAATGACCTTAGAGAGATTTAAATATTGTTGTTAATGTCACCACTGATATTGAGCCCTGTCATGTAAATTTTTACAAGGTAGAAATGTATTTTGGCATTTTGAGGCATTTGTATATAAACTTATTTGAACTGTTCTTTTGTGGAGAGAACTTGGTTCTGGGCTGAAATTTCAGTTTTATAAGGAAAAATAATTGTAAGACTATGCGTTCTGCTTGAGAAACTGACTGAAATCCAGATGCAGAAAAACTTTACCGGGTGAAAACATCTGAGGAACCTGCAGCAGGGTGGAATGAGTAAGGCTTGTGTGCTATCATGTGCACCCTACTGATGGTCTAGGCCCAAGTGTCAGGATTGTTGTTATGCTTAACTTTTCTTCCAGTGCAATGTGGCTGTCATAAAAATCGATGCTTTCTTGGAGTTCCCCTGTGGCTGACCAAGTAGCAGCTGTGAAGAGTTCAGTAACATGAAGTGCGAACTCTTTTATTAAATATCACAGATTTGACACACAAATCACTCAGGGTTGAGTTCCAGAATAGATCAAGATCTTCCTCTACAGCCACATGATGGACAGCCCTCGCCTGAGAAATGTTTGGTGACTGAAATAGCAAGGGTGGGGCAAGCCAGGAAGTAGGAATTATTATTTGGAGGGGAAGCGCACACTGGCCACCCACCCTATGGCTCCCCTGGCTCAGGATGCTAGTGCCTTGTGTTCAAATGCTGCTAGAATCTTCCAGAAAGTTTTCAAAAGAAAAAGAAATCAGAAGTAATTATTTAATTTTATGCACTTGATTATTTTAGTCATACTTTTATGAAGAAAAATACTTGCTCCTACCTATACAAAACTGAGTGTGACAGAATTCAGTTGATGAAATCTGGGAGTCTCTTCAGTGAAAGGCATGAAGTAAGATGTTCCCAGGCAGGAGGTGGCTGTTGCTGTATCGCCTGCTTGGGAAACAGGCAGGTAACGTACCAACATGCTGTACTTGTTTTAAGTATTTATGGTGCAGCTTGGGACTGTGCTGCGTAGAACCCTTACTAGAGCAGAGGCTAAATTCTGCTTGCAGGTATATTAGTAATGCTGAGCAAGTCACTTGATGCTGTAGAGATGCTTCAGATTTTTCAGCATTTGATCGTAAATAAATAATTCTTTATTTGTTATTTTCAAGGCTATGCTATTTTTTACACTTAGTGCAACGGACCTCTTCTAAAAATATTTATTACTATTTAAATAACTGAGTAATACACCCTCTAAACAGTACTTAACAGGATTTTTAATAGATCCCAATGTTCACAGTATATTAATACATTTGAAGACACTGTATATCTGTCTTTAATAATCAGTGCAAAATGATACTTACCTGGAGAGTACTTGGTGTTTCTCTAGGATACTCAGTCTTGTAGTGCAGTCAGATAAGGAGCAAGTAGCTTAGGCTTCCTTTGGGTTTTGTTAATCAGTATTTTGAAAGGAACTGCTTGCTCATTCCTTTTTCCCCCTCAATTTTGCGTAATAAACAATGAGAATATTTTCTAGTCAGCTCAAACAAGTGAATAACTGTATGACCTAAACAGTACTCTTTTAAATATAAACATGAAATACAAAGGCTACTCAAAGGTCAAGAAACATCAAAGGTTGAAGACATGGATGTGTCTGCTGCTTGAACCTTGTTCCCGAGTCCACCTAGTAATTTAGATCATAGCAGCTTTAGGCTGACTCAGCCCAGCCTTCGAGGGGCACCGTTTTTTCTTAGCGTGTATTGAATGCCTGCCAGCCTATTGTTCTGACCATTGTTGTCTGAAAAGACAACGTGTACTAGAGATGAGAAACAGGAAATGTTCGTTTGTCCTTTTTATGGCAGAAGAAGTTTTCCAGATTCCATGTGTTGAGGTAATTGTTAGGAAGAGTACTTTTCTGCAAAATGCGCACGGGTTAGATCACTGGAACAACGGTGACGGCTAGCTGAGCTGAAGGCACATCACATGATTATGCATTTTATTATATAAAAGAAAATGCCACCCATTTTCATCTGAATGCAGAGGAAGATATGTCTCTTACAACGTATAAGCTGTGAAATATTTTTTGAGTAAACAGAGTGAATAAATATTACAGAGGTTTGGTTTTAGCTTTTTTAAACACCAGAAAGTGACTTTTTTGAGATCCTTACTTTCCAATAACTATTGTTTCCTTTTGTTTCCAGCAGCTGCCTTTGTAGCTTGTTACTTTTCTTGTCTTAACTGATTCTTGGCAATTTGTGATCTTCCTTCCTACCAAGTGTCTGCTGCACAGTTCATTCCACAGCATGACTCCTTCCTCCATATGTTGTTGGTGGCACCGTACACAGAATACAGGATTTTCCATGTACAGTCTATGCCAACATACAGCTTCAGAGGTCAGGCCCTCATTCTAGACAAATTATTCTGGTCGGTGTCTTGTAAACCCAGTCCCGGCCCCACCTCCTCCCCTTGCCTGTGCAACTCAAAGAAGATCGTTAGTCAAGGAGTAAGAAAGACAGTCATTCTGGGGGAGGGAAAGTAGTCTCAAATCACCCATGAAAATGACCTGATGCTGACTCCCAACATGCATTTGCATATATTACTCAAACACTGAGCAGAACAGGAGTGCTCGTCTAACTGCAGGTAGGGATGACAACTGCTCCATATACCTTATTTCGGAGTAAACATAAAATACATAGGAAGCTGTTATGCCTATTAATGGCAAAATGTTTGTAGATTAATATTCTTCACATATTTCCTAAAACTGATAGCTTCCATATATCTCCCACAAGCAGTGATCTCTCCCATGTTGCATTTTCAAAGCAAGCGGGGAAAAATATTCTCATTTATCAATGATAATGTTTTCTACTAAATACACTTTCAAAGTTTTAACTAAAAGCTTATTTCTGTTTGTCTAAGGTTGAATACCACCCTTTCCAAAGACCTCAGGAGCTGGTAGACTATTGTAGGAGCAGAGAGATTGTTTTTGAAGGCTACTGTCCTTTAGCCAAAGGCGAAGCACTCACTCACCCTACTATCATTCAGCTGGCAAAGAAATATGGCAGAACTCCAGCACAGATTTGCATACGCTGGAGTATACAGGTAATGGAGGGTGGTAATAACAACCATCTCCTCTCAAGAAAAAGAAAATCATTTGGGTTTTGTGCATCAAACTAGAGTTGATACTGAAAATATTTTTGTCTTCAGTATATGGATATTGTATGGTCTAACTGTGCTGTGCAGGAACTTTAGAATGTACTACATAAAACATG
The DNA here is from genome assembly GCA_013396635.1 of Penelope pileata. Classification (NCBI taxonomy): domain Eukaryota; kingdom Metazoa; phylum Chordata; class Aves; order Galliformes; family Cracidae; genus Penelope; species Penelope pileata. The sequence goes on from WBMW01005602.1 coordinate 293,118, forward strand.
GCACTGTTTTAAATATGCAAATACTGAGACTGTACAAAATGAAAGGAATCGCCAATAGAAGAGATGTTTTCAATGTGAATTTTATAAACAGTAAGGGGCATTGTTCTGCTTCTGTCACTTAACATGAAGTGCTAAGCAGCAAAATAATGTATTAAAGTGATATAAACCACATAGAATCATAGAAACACTAGGTTGGAAAGGACCTACAAGATCATCTAGTCCAACCGTCCTCCTATCACCATCCCTACCCACTAAGCTACTAAATCATATCCCTTAGCACTTCGTCTAGACGCTTCTTGAACAGCGCCAGGGACGGTGACTCCACCACCTCCCTAGGCAGGCCATTCCAGTGCCTGACCGCTCTTTCAGAGAAAAAGTTTTTCCTCATATCCAGTCTAAATTTACCCTGGCACAACTTGTGGCCATTCCCTCTCGTCCTGTCATTAGTTATCGGGGAGAAGAGGCCGACCCCCTCCTCACCACAGCCTCCCTTCAGGAAGTTGTAGAGTGCGATGAGGTCTCCCCTGAGCCTCCTCTTCTCCAGACTAAACAATCCCAGCTCCCTCAGCCGCTCCTCATCAGACTTGTGCTCTAGACCCCTCACCAGTTTTGTTGCCCTTCTCTGAACACGTTCCAGGGCCTCAATGTCTTTCTTGTAGTGAGGGGCCCAAAACATAATCTGTGCTGGAATTTAATGCACTGTATATAACTGTAATTATAATAAGCCTATGGAAGTTTCAGTGTCCTCTGAAAAATGAAATGAAAACTAAGAAGGTATGAGGAATGTCTTGAAATGTTTTGGAGAGAGAATATTTTCTTTGAAACTATGTAAACTTTAATGATGAGAAGAGTTATGTTTTTCAGAATGGAATTGTGACCATTCCAAAGTCCACAAAAGCAGAAAGAATACAGGAAAACTGCAAGGTAAGATTTGGTTACACATTCAAGTCCAACTGATGTCTGAACTGCTGGTTATAGTATTTTGGCTTACCTGCCTATTGTCCTATAGTTAGGACAAATGATTCACAGATGTCAGAAATCACCGGAGATGTAATCAGTGTGTACAAAAAAGATACCCACAAACTTATTGGATACTGAACAATCAACTTTAATAGTTGATTTTTGTTGTTAATATTTTTTTCTACTACTTGAATTATAGTAGAAAATCCTAGTCTGGTTAGGCTCTCTCTGTGATAGATACATAGATCAAATGGAAGGAATTTGTGTGCTATGGATAGCACAAATATACTATGAAAGCTATAAAACTGTTGGAGATATCCCAGATACTTCTTAAGGAAGTTGCAATCCTCGCAGAGTTGACTATTCCCCTACTTTATTCCTACTGACTTGCAGAGAAGGGCCCAGCATGCAGCGGATGCACAAAGAAACGGGTAAGGAATGAGGATTGGCAGCATGATCTCCCTCCATCCCCCACTTTTTTCCCTCTCTTTATCTAAATGTTTTTAATTAATTTCTTCTTTTTCCTCTCCGTTTCTGTAATCTGAAAGCTTTTTCTTGGTGGGGGGGAAAAAAAACCCAAACATTCTGTTCTTCCAAAGATATATTAGGAATATGAACTGTTTGGCAAATCAGAAACTTTGCAAGAAGATAGCAACCTTCTGACTGTCGGTAAAATCACTGTGCATGTGCTTTAAGTGTGAATTAACACACATGTAAGGAGATGTTCTGCTGGCGGCTATGCCTATTCATGTAGCTTCTGCCCTGACTATTTATTCTGACAGCAACACTGCTTCTGTGGTACAAGCACAGCTGTTTGTGGCACTGTGTTGTGAACCAGATCAGAGAACAGAAACAGATTAAAAATTCCTCCTTCTTCTTTTTTATTCTTTTTTCCCCAATGATATTTTAAATCCAGATTAATACTGTGTTTTACAGAGTTGGCTCTCTGGCCCCACCAATTCATTTAATGCAACTGAGGGACTGCATTGCAGCAAAACTCAAAACGTAGGAGAAAACATTTAGGAGAAGGGGCAGGGAATTACAGGTATCTGATGTTTATTGCAGCTCCTCTTCTCCCCCCCCTCCCGCCATGCCAATGTATTGGTCTGAGTCTCTACAATTTCTGGTCAAGATGGGGAAAGCACGGACCTCAGTGAGCCCTGAGTGTATAATATATAGTATTTATAGTTCTGTGATTTGTCCTTGGTTTAGGTTTAAAAAGCTTGAGCACTGAAGTTCGACTACAAAGAGCATTCCAGCAGACAGCAATTGCTGGATAATGCAGGATGGGGGGAGCTCCTTTGGCAGCAGTTCAGGCTCCACAGGATCTTTTTATTGAGTATGAAGGAGCTCTGACAAAGACAACAGAGCAACTTAAACCAAATATAGTTCTGAAGCGATATTGTCCAAGTAAGACACCTGCTAAGAAATCACTGTCACTATCATTCATTTTGCACATGTCACCACATGAGAAGTCAGTGGCTGTAAGAACCTATGCATCAAGACAGGTGATTGCTTTAAAGTTAGTCTCAGTACTGAGAAACTTTTTAATACTGAGCTCAGGTCTCCAGAGGGATTGCAGTCAGAGTATTCATGTACCTCTGACAGGGACCACATAGAATGCTGTTAAAAACAGCTCTGATACTGCCATTGCCTTGGACCCTTGTTTGAGGCCGGAGTGCTGCAAATCCATCTTAACAGGGTCTTCAAAAGGAATTGAGTCACAAAAAGAGCAAAGGTCCAGTGGAGTCTATTACCTTAACAGAATGATGTTTGTCTGTGAGAAAATATAAGAATAATTTTCAGAAGATAAAAAATATATATATAGAAAAATTCTTAAAACTTAGATGAATCTTGGTTTAAATGATAGAAAGACTCCCATTCTCTCTGTGTATGATGTTAACTGTATATGCATTCTCACAGGTGTTTGATTTTACAATAACGGAAGATGATATTGAAATTGTAAACGGAATGCATGATGGGAGACATGTTTCCTGGGACCCAAGCCTTATCATGTGACTGAAGCTTTGAGCTTTTTCTTTTGTGAGTGATTGGTGAGTCACAACGTAGGATTTAAATTCAGGGAAGATTTCAACAAGAATGTAATTGTGAGCTTAATGCCTGGTATTAACGATAACGCTTTTGAAGTTTTGATAGCAGCCAAGATATTTTGAGGGTACTGTTTTTGTGCTGAGATCTTAAATTTCTGTGTAAAATCCTAATCCAGAGTTCACTGAAGCCCATGCAAGGCCTTCTGTGTGTGACATTGACCTTGACTCAGGCCATTTAAGCAAAGAACACAAGGAGATATCACTTCTTTAAATGCAGGAGATGATGCTAACTACTAGTGTACAATACAGGTGTTGAGTGTAAAGTAATTTTTCAGGTACTTTGTTAGAGGGTTGCAATTTATGGAGGAAAAAAAGCTAAATGGAAAAAGAAAAGTTAATACCATTATTATTAAAGTATTTACACCATACAGTACACTGTATAAAGCTCCATCAAGAATATGATCTTACTGTAGTAAGCAATATATTAACATCACAGGAAAGAATTTTGTGTGTGTAACAATTACATTGACCCAGAGTTTTTTCTGCATGTTGTTTATAAGCCTGTAGTCATAACACAGAAAGAATACTTCCAGAGAAATCTATGTACTATCTGCATGGCTGGGAGTTGAGCAGGAAGCTTTTAAGAGTCAGAGCCATCTTTGTTGTTATGGATCTTTTTCTCTTAGTGGAAATTCTGGTGAGGTTTTTTTTTCTCACTAAAAGTGAGACTTCGTTTAGCTCTCACTTTGGTTTTGTCCAGGGAATTTCATTAACAGACCCTCCCTCAGATTTTGTTATAAAATACGTATGTGTATAAAGAGAGAGATGTAGATACAGATATATGTAGTTTACAAATCTGTTTTGAGAAGTACATCTGCAAAGTATTTTATTCACTGAGTATTGAACTTCTAGTCACATTGGTTTGATATTTTAAGGATTCCTGTGTCTAGAAAGGTATGGAAAATCTGACTATGATTTATATTGTGTGTGGACTTCCTGGGGCAGTTTCCCCAGTGCTGGTCTGGTTTAGTTTTATCGTGAAACAAAGCTCCTTAGTTTTTATCAAGAAGTGGCTTACAGCAGTCGTATATTCCAGCCTGCAGTGTTTGGCTTCCAAGTAGAGCTTCTATACAGCTTGGCTGAAATACAGACAAGCTTACTGTTTACCAGTTACTGGTAAACATTTCAGAGAAAAATTGTCTGAATTTGCTTCTTGAATCGTTGTATTATTGATTATTTTAAAAATACAAGATAGGTGTGAAAAGCCGCCCTCACTAATACCTGTGCAATGTATTGTTCCAGAAAAGATGCATTATCTACACAGTAACGTTATCTTGTAACTGTTCAGGTGTGGTCTACAGTTGGAGCTGCTTCTCTGTTTAGTAATGCCATTTCAGATGTCCAAGAACTGCAATGTACCTGGCTTAACTGTTGTGAGGAAGGGTTCAATATTTCCAAAAGTAAGCCTTGTCTGTAAATGTAAGGTACTTGGTTAGGTTTTTCAACTTTTGCAGAAAATAATGGCAATGACTCGAAAGAATGCATACAAATAAACGTTTCTACCAATCCTCATCACGGAATCCTTTTGAAAAATTACTTTATGGAATGATACCTTGTTGTAGTAGATTGCTCAAGATTCGGTAATACAAAAAAACTGTTACATAGCCCGGTGCTGCTCAGAGACTCCTTGCCTCAGATTGTATCTGAATTTGTAGAACAAGGACTTGAAGGGAATCGCTTGCCTTGTATTCATTCAACGTGGGTTGAAACTGTGAAAGAGAACTTGGAGTTTGAGCTCTAGTAATCTGTAAATAATCATCATATCAACATACTATTTCAAACATAAATGACACATACAAAGTGAACCAAATCTTTATGTAAGCTGGCATTTTAGCTTCAGTACTACTGGCACAGTATTACTTAGGACTAGTTAATGTGTCTGGAAGTGCCTTGTTGAATAGAACAACTCTGATTGTCCTGTGCTATTTCTGACTGACTGCCTCCCTGTTCTGAGCTAAACAGATTTTGTTATTAAACCCCCACAGAGATGACTAAGGGCTTCAGTGAGGATGGCTTCATAATTCATGAAGTGATTTTATTGTTCCATCTGTCAAACAGGTTTTACTCTTGCTTCTGCTTCTGCCAGTATTTTCTCTGATCAAGATAATGTTAAGCAGTACAAGTAATGAAAGGAATAATCAAATAGAAATAGTGTCACTAAAAAACGTGCATCTTATGGAGCAATTTTAATCTGATAATTTCTAACTACTTTCGGACTTGATTACTGTAGTTTCAGGACTTCTTTCCCAGAATTTGTGTTTATTTTATTTATTTACTGTGAATTTTCCTAGTGATTTCTTTGCTACCAGGTCGTGGCTTTAGAACTTTGTCAGAGTTGAGTTTTGACTATGTGCAGAGTATAAATTGAGGTATTACAAGCTATTTAAGTGCCAGGACTCAGGCGACCCATGTTATCTTTCTCCTAGGTGTGGTGTGCTCTTTTGCACATTGGGCCATCACTGATCCCCATTGTTTTCTGCCAGAAGCTGCAATTCCTCCAAGAGGCTGAAATCCTGTTATCTCTGGTATACTTGAAATGTATCACTGGAGCTTCTTCCTCTGAATACAGCTTTCACAAATCTTTTACCATGTTAGTTAATTTAGGAGCATTGAGCAAATCCTCTTCGTTTTGTTTGGGTTGCACTGGGAGGACAGACTCAGTGGACTGATACTTTATGCTCCTCTATACAACTACGTTGGCATTGAAGATGTTGCAGACAGTTTTCTTTTTAAGCAAGGACTGCTGGAGAAAAAGTCCACATAACCTCATCTAAATAAACATTATTCTAAAGTACTGCCAACTCTGATAACAGTATAGACAGCTAATAAGAAATGGGAAAGTCAACAGTAGTGAGATTTAGGGGTAGCAGTGAGGAGCAATGCTCTGTAACAGAAGCAAAACCTAGCAGACCACAGGAATATAAAAGCGTGAAACATGTAAAATTAGGTAGTTTAACTCTTTTGTTTTGTTTTGTTTCTTCTTTGGTCAGTACCCTGGAGATAATAATTTTTGAAGCGTTTGTTTGTTTGTTTATTTTTTAAACTCAGAATTAATTCCTCAAGTGTATTCTTGGGATGATACCCTGCCTACTCTTCCCCAGGGCTGAAATTCCTCCTCTTGTCTGTGCTTGCATAAGACACACTTTATCCAGAGAGGAAACTTCTACCCTTCTGCAATGACCGTTTTTTAAATACAGCAGCGCATGCATTTTATCACTGCAACCAACCATCTTGCCGCTGGGAATAGGGAATACCTCTGAAAACTGAAGGCTCTTTTTCCACGATGTAAATGTACAGTATTTATGGCTGTGACTGACCGGGGCGCTCCTCACTAGATGAGGTAAACCATTATTTAAATAGTTAGACAACACTGATAAATTGTACCTTAAGTTCAGTCAGCCTTCTTTGCAGGAGCACTGGAACTGTGAATAGAAGGTGTCCTGTTTCAGGTGGAATAGAGTTAATTTTCTTCCTACCAGCTGGTACAGTGCTGTGTTTTGGATTTAGGATGCGAATACAATTGATAACACGCTGATGTTGTAGTTGGTGCTGGGCTGTGCTTACGCTAAGTCGAGGACTTTTCGACTTCTCACACTGCCCTGCCAGCGAGGAGCTGGGGGGACGCAGCCAGGACAGCTGACCCGCACTGCCCAAAGGGACGTCCCATGCCGTGTGGCACCACGCAGAATGATAAAACAGGGGGGCTGGCTGGGGGCCTGCGCTGCTCAGGGGCTGGCTGGGCACCACTCGCTGGTGGTGAGCAATTGCGTTGTGCACCACTTGTTCTGTATGTTCTTTTATTGTCATCGTTGTTATTTTCCCTTCCTTTTCTGTCCTGTTAAACTGTCTTTATCCCAACTCACAAGTTCTGCCTCTTTTCCCCTCCCACTGCTGTGCAGTGAGCGAATGACTGTGTGGTGCTGAGCTGCTGCTGGGTGAAACCACAGCAGAGGGAAACTCTTTTAAAACAAACAAGGAAAGGGAAAAAAATAAACGGAAAGTCAGTGGAAGGGTGAGGCCGTTTTCTGTGCAGCCAAGTAGCTTCGGTCTGGCTCCGGGTGGCTCCCTCTCTCATTTCTTGTCCATTTCTGAATTTCATCTTTTATTTCTCTGAGATTAAGGCACCTGGCAACACTGAATTGGAAAATGATGGCAGTGGTTTTGTAAAGTGCATGCTTCAGGATTTTCTTTTTGTCAGGCTGCAGAACTGTTCCTATTGTACTTGTCCCCCCAGCATATGTTTGAAGACAAATACATCGTTCTTCTGATCAGAAGCTGCAGCACTAGTGAGCTCCCAAGCCCCCTGAGCTGAGCACACTGCACCTCTTTTTGTGCTGTGGTTAATACCAGCTGGTTTTCTTGATAAAATAGCAATACTGAACTATTGTGACAGGAAAGCTGATGTTAACCCTAGGTTTTTGAAAATAGGGACAAAAGTGGAGCAGGTCTTGCTGACACCAACTGAATCCAAGCAGCAAACTCTTTCCACTCTGCCACACTGCTGCCAAAGCTTTGGAGCTCACGGGAACACATTTCTGAGCATTGGATATAAATAACACAAAAGCTTGCCTTGCTGTGCTGGGAGTTGTTGTTTTTTTTTTTTTTTTTTTCCGTACTTCTGGCACGTTTTGCAACCTCCCTTAAGACATCTGTGCTTCTGAAACAAAATGTCAAGTATTGTGCTGCCTTGAAGTGAGCCTATGTAATGCTTATGCTGCAGTTGATGCAGTCTTGATCTCTATTCAGTGCTCATCTGTCTGCAGCATCACACAGGACTAAATACAACTACTGGGACATTAGAGGATAGTAATGACTTTCTCTAGGGATTTACACACTGAAAAAATAGAGTGCAAAGCCTGAAATGAGTTTAAATCAATGTTTCTGATACTGTTTTCCAGTGGTGTCTTACTAACTCATGGTAGACATGGCCAACATTATGGGATGTACTACTCTCAACAAGCTTACACAGGTCCATTTGTGCCAGATCTCAATACCTGTGCCCAAGAGAATGGCTGTGCGTGCCAGAGCCCTTGGAGAACCATTCTCTAGTTAGAAATACCCATCGGAAATTCAAGAGTATGCTAGCATGGATATCATCCTATTAATAATTGCTCTGTTGTTTTTTTTTTTCCTGCAGCAAAGTACATTTCAGGACTTACTATATGAAATTGCAGAATTCCAGTGTAATGATTACAGTTAAGTTCATATCTTGGCTGTGAAAAATTGGGAGGGGGACCAGGGGAATGTTATAATTACTCTGTTTCCTGGTAACAGGAAGAACCAAGATTGTTGTTTTGTTTTGGTTTTGTTTATTCTATGAACTCATTCTTCCTCATGGTTCTCCTGGATTCATCCCATTGAGTATCCATAAAATAGTGCTGCCAAGATGAATTTATGGTAAACCACTGGCTTTGGGTGCAGTGTAAAGTTGGTAAAAGATAGAACTGAAGCATAGCTGTGAAGGTCGTACATCTACTGTGGTATAAATTGACTTCCCTGACGTTCAAAACAGAAAGAAAAATCACTTTGTTGTAATATTTAATAATTTTTATATAATACAAGTAATCAATATTAATGAAACAGCAGGTATCTGTTTTTTATCACATTTTTGAGATTTTTGCATGATTGTCATGAATGCCTTATAAATCAGATGCAAATACCTTTGAATAACTTGGAAAAGTATCACAGGTGGTTTCGTTTTGTTTTTCTGGAAAATGTTACTTTACTGCTGCTTTTCCCCCAGTATTACAGATAGATAATATTTGTAATCTGCCAAATAATTGCATGTGTTTCAGCTAGAGCATCTGTTTCTTCAGAATAGTGTGTTAGGTTCCATTATCATATCCATTAATAGCTTTAGTTTATTCTAGCAAAAAATGTACAGTAGGGTTTTACTTGATTGATCTGTATTACTGGAATAAAAAAATTAGCTTTCAGAAGGTTTTTTAGTGCTGCATTATACGGTTTCATTACTCTGCCACTTCAGCTACGTTTTAATATGTATGAAATAGTGTATATCGTGATGAGAAACAGTGGTGTCTTATTCGTTAGTGTCTTATGAGTTTGTGGTAATAAATAATATGGTGTTAAAGTGTCTTTAAGCGTAGTAAAAACCAGAAAATGTCACTTTTCTAACTACTTCAGGTCTTTTCACTTGGAATTAAGCTTTACCTAATGTTACGTTCAACTTAGTAATCTAGAAGTAAAATACAAGTTCTTACAAATGAATATATTAAACTTTTCACAATAATGGCATCCATTAAAAGTCCATTCTGTTAATATTAAAATGATCACTATCAAGTACTCAGAATAAAAACAGACTTCCTAAATTATAGAATGGTAATACTTAACACACGTGTGCTTCTGGTTTTGCAGTGTTCTCATTGTCTGCTTCTTTTTTTTCTTCAAACCAGGTTTTTGATTTTAATCTGAGGGAAGAAGATACGGAATTTTGGAACACCATGAATATCAACAGAAAGCTAATTCATCTTCCTTAGCCATTGTGGAAAGGGTAATTTAAAAACAGGTTGTTTCTGATTTAAGAAGTGGTGCACTTGAAACATGAATTCATTTTAAACTGAAGAATAAAATGTTGGGTACTCAGAGAGAACCCAGTGAATATCAATTAATACTCAAAAATTGGTAATAGTGGCTTGTATTTAACCATCTAATAAAATCATTTATTCCTCTCTTTTGTTGTTTTTTTTTTTTTTACAGATATGGGAATGCTTACTTTTAGTGTTTTCTCTGTTTTCCCAAAGTTTTATGGCAAGTCAAGCTATCTGAAAATGTTAATAATTAAGTTGCTCTTACCTGTGTGTACATCATTTCAAGTGTTGTTTTAACCCCTTTGAACAAATTGGTTATTGTTGGTTTTTTTTCCTGACAGATTTTGTAAGGTGCTAGTTACTTGGAGGCACAGATAGGAGCAGGCAACCATGTGCAGAACATTTACAACAGGTTAGGTGGCTAACAGAAACTGGAACAAGTAGATATTTTCGTCCTTTTGAAAATGCTACTACCGGTGTGTGTCCAGCTGCCCAGATCTCTATGAAGAGAAGTCCTGGCGTCCCTTGGAGTTATTTGCTTCATCTATCTTCCATGACAGTAATATTCACTTTTCTTACAAATAGTATTCCTCTTTTAAAAAACAAACCAAAAAAGCAACACAAAAATAGCCAACCAGACAACAAAAAAAGATAAGTACTTGGCGCTTCTATCTGCATTTATGCAAGTATCATCACTGGTGCTTTATCTCTTAGTTTTGAGAAGGTAACTGGCTTTGAGATAAAACTTGTAGAGCTGAAGGTGGGATTTAGATTTCCCTATTCAGAAGATCATGTCTGTGCTGCTTAACAAACCCTTCTGCAATGTTACATTCCAGGTAATTCTAACCAAGCTTGCTTCATGGTATCAAAGATGGTTGGAATGCCTTCCTCTAGTGCTCTGTTCACACTCATTGATGCCACATCATCCGCATTGAGATTAATGCTGGTGATTGTGTAGGAACCATACTCTGGGCATTCAGATGCTAGGCTATGTAGTGAGAGCTGCATTAACTTCTCAGTTGTATGGTATAAATCTTTTTAAAAAAAATGTTCAAACTGTGGTGTGTTTGTTCCAACTCTACAGCAAAAGTCTGAATCTGGAGTCATGCCTTAATTCTTACATTGTCTTCTAGTCATGAGAGCTTGGGGGCTTCTGCAGGCCGCACTTTGCACTTCCTTAGTGAGCAAAACTATTCTGTTGGTACTGTTTCAAGAATCTTCTTTCTTGACTTGGCACATCACGGAGGAATGTCTCTGCTTTGCGGTCTAAGTTATGTCAGGGTGACTGAAAGGACTTTTTGCATGTATAGATCAAGATTTATTTTAAAAGCGCATAAAGGCATTGTGTTGGAGAAAAATCCTTTGGAAATCTGGCTTGCATAGATTTTTTGTCTCTTTTCAGGATAGGTGATGTTCACACACTCTTCTGTTGTAACTGTGAGCTGTCAGAGGTGCCAGCACTAGGGGAGTGCTATCTGCTGCTGGTGTCAGAGGCTCCTGACGCTGGCTTTGGGAATACCCCACATTGCAACTTGTCTGGCAAGGTCAAAGCATTTTCCTGCAAGACAGCGTAATTTCCTTTTCCTCATTTAACAGTTACCAGGGATTATGCTGGAGAGGTTTCCTTTATAAGATTTTATTTTCAGGCTCTTTACTTTCTATTTCTTTTTGAAAGATTTCTTCATGAAGTTCTCTGAAATTCCCAGTGTTGCTCCAAATGGCAGTGGGAAGAGCATACGCTGATAGCTGTTACACTGACTCTTCTACTACGAATTCTGTAATTCATGAATCACAGAATCACAGAATTGCAGGGGTTGGAAGGGACCGCGAGAGATCATCGAGTCCAACCCCCCTGCCAGAGCAGGTTCCCTACAGCAGGTCGCACAGGTAGGCGTCCAGGCGGGTCTTGAATATCTCCAGGGAAGGAGACTCCACAACCTCCCTGGGCAGCCTGTTCCAGTGCTCCGTCACCCGCACCGTGAAGAAGTTCTTCCGCATGTTGGTGCGGAACTTCCTGTGCTCCAGCTTAAGGCCATTGCCCCTTGTCCTGTCCCCACTGACCACCGAAAAGAGGTTCCCCACCTCCATTAGCCTCCCGCAACTAAGATACTTATAAACATGGATCAGGTCCCCTCTCAGCCTTCTTTTCTCCAGGCTGAACAGACCCAGCTTACTGAGCCTCTCCTCATAGGGGAGATGCTCCAGGCCCTTGATCATCTTTGTGGCCCTCCGCTGGACTCTTTCCAGGAGGTCCCTGTCTTTCTTACACAGGGGAGCCCAGAACTGGATACAGTACTCCAGCTGAGGCCTGACCAGGGCAGAGTAGAGGGGGAGGATCACCTCCCTCGACCTGCTGGCAATACTCTTTTTAATGCAGCCCAGGATCCCATTGGCCTTCTTGGCCACCAGGGCACACTGCTGGCTCATGGCCAACCTGTCATCTACCAGGACCCCCAGGTCCCTCTCTGTAGAGCTCCTCTCCAGCAGGTCATCCTCCAGCCTGTAAGGATCATGAAGGATCATTTCAGTGTTTTTTTATGGGACTGATAATCAGGTATGCATGCACAGCTTCCTTTGGTTTCATTGGCTTAAAATGATCAATTTGAGTCGCATCAGATTGTTGTGTGATTTCAGGTAAGGCATTGAAACTAAATTTCTGCTTCTTCCTTGGATGATCCCTCATCACCATTGCCTGCAAATAGCCAGGTTTCTGAGATGCCTGTTGTGCTCAGTTCCTGTAGGAAGTTCCACAACTCTGGTTATCACAGGCAGCCAATACATACATGTATATATACATATTTCTTTTGGGAGCGAGACCCTAAAACATGACATTTGCTTATCCTAGGAACTTAAGTGTATATGCGTGTATATGTTATTCATCGTGGTGTCCCTTCTCTTTTTACTGACTGTAGACAATCTCAGTTTTCAAAGGCATTACATTCCCTGGATTTATTTCATGTATTCCACAGAAGTACAAGTTTCCTTGACACTTGACCTGGCAGATGGGAAGGTATGAGATGAGTCCTTGCTCTGTTGATTGGGATGGAATATAATCCTGGCATAAATCTCCTCACTGACCATTTATCTGTGTGCTCTGAGTAGAGCTGGCTGGAACGGCCTGAATTTACCTGTTTGTGTGATCCAGCCCTTGCAAGGAGGCTGCAATCTATGCAGCTGGGCCACATGTGCCTACGTTTTCCAAGGTTTTACACAGCCTTCAGTGCAAAATGAGCTGCTTTGGCTTCGTGTGCCCAGGAAGGACAAAGCACTATTTCAGCACCCTCACTGCTAAGTGTCAACACAGCTACAGATGTGCACCGTCATCTCATTTTATCAATGCTTTTTGTGATACAAATGCCCAACTGCTGGGAGTCCATCTGCAATGGCCCAGCCGTTTTACACAGCCTCTGACAAATCCTGTGTTGGATGTGACATCTCTGGGCTGGAGTGAGGGCTCTCAGGTGGTTTACCAATAACCCAAACATGAAAGCTTGTACATCTGGCTACTTGAAACCCTGAGTCATTTTTGTCCTTTAATTAAAGCATGCTCGTTTATTATGTTCCTCTTGCTTAAAATTATGAGAGTGATTTCCTAGAGGGAAAAGCCTAGTGAATGCACTTTTAGTATTTTCTATAGATTAGCTAAACAAGGGGGAAAGCTTGAGCTATCTCGGGTATGGCAGGCAGTTGCAGGGGATGCATATGTCAACCTCAGGCGTGATTTATCTTACACGCCTGTTCTGACAGTTGTAATTTAACGGCTGTATTTTCCTCTGGGCTCTCGGGAGGCTGAACATCTTGAAGCTTCTAGCTTTGTGGTGGAAGAGTCAATGTCTGTTTGCCAGTGTTATTTATTTGAGTCATTCTGGGAGAGGCGTGGAGCTGTTTAAGTGTGATGATTTGCATAAATGTGACAGGAGAGGAGCTGGTCCCGGGGCAGAGGTGCTCCTGTCCTCCTTCAGAGGAAAGCTGCTTCCCCATCACAGCTGCTGCTGCTCACTGGGCTGTGCAATGCTATGGACTAAGAGACCCTATATATTAAGCTCTGATCCACTGTGACATTCTTTTCCCTTTCAGTTTGAGGTGGAGTTAGAACAGAGCAAGGAGGGAAGACGAAAATATCTGCACTGAGAACAACCCTAGCTACCAGGTCACCCTTCCACGTACGCTCAGGTGGGTGCTTTCAAAGGAGGTTATAAAACCTAAACTCACCTCTTCTTTTTCAGTCTGTGTATAATGGCAGCGCCCTTACTGTTCTTAAGAAAAGAAAAAAAAATGGAATTTAAAACTTTTCTTACTATTTCTTCTTCCTATTTCCAAACCTCTTCTGAACTTTCAGAGATTTTTGTCTTGTTTTGTTTTCACCGCCACGAGGCGGTGTTTGTGGTGGCAAGGGCCGTAAAATGACCCCCTCCCCACCAGCGGCCACTGCTGCCCTCAGCCGCCTCTGTGCTCTGGGCCCTGCGCTGCCGCGTTCCCCAGGCCCCGGCGTGCGGGCGCTGCCGCTCCCCTGCGGCCCCGGGGCGGTGCGGGAGGGGAGAGGAGGGGGGCGAGGGCCGCCCCTACGGGGGAGCCGGAGCGGCGGCTCTGCGTGCAGCTCCTCCGGCCCCGCCTCTCCTGAGCTCCCTGTCGGGCTCTATAAAGGCGTCCCAGGGGCGGGGAGGGGTTACGGGAGAGTGTGGAGCCGCTGCTGCGGGAGCGCTCCAAGTGCGGAGCCCGGCGGGCGCCGGAGTCGCTGCACGGCACGATGCGGGGAGCGCGTGCGGGCTGCGCGGCGCGGCTGAGCGAGGTACGGCCCGGGGCGGCGGAGGGGGGAGAGGGGTCCCGGGGCCGCTGTGCCGCGGGGCTGCCGGCCGGCGGGGGCCGAGCGCGGAGCGCTGCCAACGGGCTCGCCGCTCAGCCCGCTCAGGCTGGAGCGTAACGCCTCCGCTCGCTCTCCTCTTGCCCGAATTCGCACCTTTAATTCTTTTTAAGTGTCTACTGGAAAATGCCTGTATGTAAAGGGAGTTCCCTCTACCTCTGTGTTCTTTAATCGTGTCCATTTTCAAAGCTTACAATGCTAATTATTTCTAACACAGGGTTTTTTGCCTTGCCTTTGTTTCACACCCATAGAACAGGCTTGCCGTGCAGGCTGTTTACTTATTTGTCTTGTTTTTCTCAACTTTCCATGGCTCCAGGTTTCCTAAAGCAAGCTTACTCGGGTTTAGCCAGGGCACCTCTCCTGTTTACAGCTTTGGGTTCTTTCTTGCACATCAGTGAATTACCTTCAGCACAGTAAATTGCTTCCCGGCCCCTCCCAAAACATGTTCAGACTTCAAGAGCAGGGAAGAATCCGGGTCTCCTGCTGAGTAACTTCTGTGCAGGCTTTCGTGTGTTCACAGTCCAACCAAGTCAAACCCAATTCCCTCTCTAAATCTCTGCTGTTGTGTCTGTGCTGTGTTTACTGCTGAAGAAAAAGTTAGGCTAGAAACTGCTGCTGGGCAGCTTTGGGATCCTTCATGCTGGAAGAAGTCTGGCGATGCAGACCCTGCCGGCTCCAGCTTTGCCCGTGCAGGTGAAGTTGTCTTACTAGCTCTAGCTGTTTAATATGTCTACCTGTCTTTTAAGTGTATTGTAACAGGTGCATAAAAGTGACTTCTGCGGTTGCATTTGTGATTCTGACCTACAATCAAATCAGGAGATGTTAGACCGTTCCTGGTTTGTTTGCCTTCCCCTAACCCGGGCTTTGCCTCTTGTTCTCAGGGCTGCTGTTGCTGAGCACGTGCAGGAGCGCCGGGAGCTGCGGGGCTGCCACGGGTTTGCGCTCGGCGTTGGGCAGCTGCGGGGAGCGGTGCCCGGCCCGGCACCATGAGCTCCGGCACCACCGCCCCAGTGAGGGTGGTCAGCAGCCTCGCCAACACCGACGTCAACTATATCATCAAAGAGCACTATAATTACACGGGAAAGCTAAATGAGAATGCGGACAGTGGAATTAAAGTGACATCGGTGGTTTTTATCATCATTTGCTGCTTTATAATCTTAGAGAACATTTTTGTCTTGCTCACCATCTGGAAAACCAAGAAATTTCACAGACCGATGTACTATTTCATCGGGAACTTGGCTCTTTCGGACTTGCTGGCTGGCGTGGCCTACACTGCCAACCTCCTGCTCTCTGGACACAAAACCTACAGCCTCACCCCCTCGCAGTGGTTCGTGAGAGAGGGCAGCATGTTTGTCGCCTTGTCAGCATCTGTGTTCAGCTTGTTGGCCATCGCCATCGAGAGATACATCACCATGCTGAAGATGAAGCTCCACAATGGCAGCAACAGCTTCCGCTCCTTCCTGCTGATCAGCGCCTGCTGGGTGATCTCGGTGATACTCGGGGGACTCCCGATCATGGGCTGGAACTGCATCAGCCTCTTGTCCAACTGCTCCACGGTGCTGCCGCTCTACCACAAGCACTATATTCTCTTTTGCACCACAGTTTTCACTGGCCTTTTGCTATCTATTGTCGTCCTCTATTGCAGGATCTACTCCATGGTGAGGACTAGGAGCCGCAGGTTGACATTTCGAAAAAACATTACCAAAGCTACCAGGAGCTCGGAAAAGTCCCTAGCCTTGCTCAAGACAGTGATCATAGTCCTGAGTGCCTTTATTGCCTGCTGGGCTCCCTTGTTCATCCTGCTTTTACTGGATGTGGGGTGTAAAGTGAAGACCTGCCCGATCCTATACAAAGCAGAGTATTTCTTAGTGCTGGCCGTGCTCAACTCAGCCACAAACCCTATCATCTACACGTTAACAAACAAAGAAATGCGGAGGGCTTTCATCAAGATTCTGTGCTGCTGCAAATGTCCCCCAGCAGACTCGGGGACCAAATTCAAGAGGCCGATCATTGGAGGGATGGAGTTCAGCCGGAGTAAGTCTGACAATTCCTCCCATCCGCAGAAGGAGGAAGGCGACCATCCTGAAACCATCATGTCTTCAGGCAATGTTACCTCATCTTCGTAGGAGTGACTGCAGAGGTGTGTTCAGAGCCTTCCTCTGAAACTGGGAGCAGAGGTGCCTGCTGCTCGCTGCGGCGGCGCCGGGCTGAGGAGCGAGTAGCATTAGTTCTAACGAGGCAAACGGTGCACTTGTAAGGCTGGAGTCCAAGAAATGGGACACGCTGTTCTGGCTCAAATCTTTTTCCCTGAAGCATGTTTTGTCTTTGCATTGAGGCAGCTCAGGATTGTCAGGCGCATTCATATCCTGAAATCTCCTTAGTAACTCTGAAAGACTGGTGCCTTGGTGAAATGATGCCTGGTGCGTGAGAGAAAGGGACTGGGGGAGGAGGGAAAGGGAGAATGAATCTGCTTTTTTTTTTTTTTTCCTTCCCTGTGAGAAGAATGTGAAGTTATTTTTCCTTTACTTGCAGCAAACCACTGACACAAAGCTCTTTCTGTGCTGGGTTTAGTGATGGCTCTGGTATAGTTGGTCAGAAGTGTTTGCTTAACACGTAACAAGGAAAGAGATCAGGCAAGTATTATCTGGACCACGTAGAGCCACAATTTGGCGTTGCTTCCAGAGTTGTTAGTTAAATAGGAAGGTTTTATTTGCAGAGTCCAAAGCTGTTGGGGTTTTATTTAGCAAGATCATAGCTGTGAATTTTCGTTGTTGGTCCACATTACATTTGAAGACCAAGAGCCAGGCTCTGCAGTACGCTCACCTATACTATCCCATGCCTGCGTCAGATTTGGTGGAGTAGCTCAGAGCAGCATTTGGCCCCATTCATTGTTTGCCACGTTGTTATATAGCATTAAATAAGCTGCATTATCATGACAAATGCAAGGTAGAACTAAAGGTCATTTCTCTTCAAGATGACTGAGAGCAAATCTAAGAGAATAAAATACTGTTGACAACAACAGGATTTTTACTGAGGTTGAAAGAGTTAAAAACTGAAGGCGAAGGTCAGTGTCAGGTGCAGAGTATTTCCAAAGGTAAAGATCAGTCAGAACATCTGTGAAGAATGCCTTGAGTTTCAGAAAAGTAAAAGAAGAGTTCAAGTGAAATGACTGTAGATAAATGCACTTCCATAACAAAATGCAATACATTTTGGCACGTTTTATTAATGTTCATAATTTCAGCAAAGATGTCTGTATTTTATCAGTTGATGGAAGAAGTGCCTGTCGTTAAATTGAATGTATTTGTTTTACAGCATCGTTTTTACTCCTCTGTTTTTCTAACCCGTGCTAATGGGGTTGAATGTGTACAATGTAAATAAGTTAAAAAGATGCAGGAGTCTTCATGCACCTAGAGTATTACTGTAACAAAAGTGGTATATCTGGGATAGCTGAGAGCAGTTGACTGATTTACAGTTACTGGCAACTCCTAGAAGTGGTATTTTGTAAAGAAAATTTATTGCTTTTGTAGTAAAAATTCCAGTGCAATTAAACTGATTTTTTTTTCTGGTTTAAAAAAATAGTATTTAAAATGTTTCTGACTTTTATTGTTCAATTTGCACATAGCTTTATTGACTTCTAAACATTAATAAACTGATTTTTGTAAAGATTCTGTTATCACAATACTGGTACTTCTGTACTGTTGTGGGGGTTTTGCATCAGTGTGGTTTTGTGGATGAAAGTAGTTGACAGAGCTTAGTGAAGTAACTCCTTGCTTTCAGTACTGGGATTAAGCCAGTTTTGTGGGTATCTTTCTGATCAGTGAAGACATAAGACGTGCACTGCCACTTACAAGGTGATGTAAAATACAAAATGAATGCCAGACTGATTTTTTCATCAGCGTGTGCTGTATCAATGAAATGTCATCAGAAGAATCTTTCCAGTAGCATGACTGCGAGCAACTTGTCTCCAACAGCTAGTGGAGTACAAGCAGAATAAAAAATAGGTGCCTGCCGGTGTTGCTGTGACCACCTAGAGTAGAACAAATGAACTAATTTGCTTATATCACTAACAGCATTCATAAGCTTAATTCTTAGCTTACTGCAATACCAGGAAGTTCATGAGAGGCTGCTGGAGCTCCACTGGACACGGCAGCACACACTGCGGCCGTGTGCTTGGATAGATGCTGCATGACTTCTTCCCAAGGTCTGACTTCCATTTCCTCTCTTGCTGCCATTCCCTCTTGGTATTACTTTTATGTTTCATGGCGCTTGTACAGGATGCAGTTGGAGTGTGAAGATAAAGCTCACCTTCTCGTGATGTATGTCATCACTGTGCGAGCTTTACTGTGGGAAACTGGATCCTGCTCAGCGAGGAAGGCTTTGGGTCGCAACCTCACTTCCTGAAGGAAATTCCAAAAATGCCCTGAAGACAAAAGAGTGGGAAACGGGCTGGAATTTCTCTCCATCTGTCTGCCTGTACGGAAGGAATGATTTCATGTGTGCTCACTTCCTAGGCTTTTAATTAGTGACCTGAACAGAGCTGGAAAAAATGTCAAATCTGTGTTTGCGCACCAGATAAAGTCTCTCTTGGCTCAGGGCTTCACTTGGGCAGCAGTGTTTTGCGCAGGGTGGTGACAGTCATGGAGAAAAGCACTGCCTGATCCCAGGGATGAAGTCACATCTACACAGAGCACCAGAAATATAAAAACCATGAAAGTCCAGGTTAAGCCCTCTACATGCACAGTAAGTGAGTAAATAAAGGCACTGTATGGGGATGTGGCTTCTGGTTTTGATTCGAGTCCTCATCTGGCTTGGTAGGGAGGTTTTCCTCCAAAAAGCCAGGGCCCTTTTGCAGTAAGAGTATCCAGGTCATTTGTTCCCTGGGGGCTTGAGGCCTTGTGATGAGGGACGAGCAACGTCCCAGCACTGCTGTGTCACAGGCCCTTGTGACTCCTGCCACCATCCTCTGCGTACAGGTACCTGATATAGCCCGCAGGTGAGTCACTTCCCTTGCTTTGCCTTTGTTTCTGTGTCCCTCTCTCATCTGGCTTATCTAATTGCACTGCAGGCCTTTGGGGAAATGACTGCTTCCCCCTACAGAAAGCGGCTGCGTGATGGGAGCCCCGTTTTGGTAGGGAGCTCAGAGCCCTACGTAATCCACGCAATAAAAGAGATGCAAATGCCAGCATGTGTCACTGGGCCATGGGAAGCATTTCCTCACTCCTGATCAAGATGACTGAAAGCCATTTCCTCCATAGACAGGCCACATCAATGCGTGTAAAAAAAATTCACGCAGGGAACAATGACTGTAATAAAATAATAACAGTAATAAAAGTTAGGGGAGAAAAAGGCCATTTGTACTCTCGTCACTTCCTATGGGAGAAGTTTCCCTGGCCACGGATGGCCATCACGACAAATCAGCAGGCTCGGCAGATGTGCAGCGCTCAGTTCTGAGGAGAGCCATGTAGAACGCACCCTTCCGGGCCCCAGAGTGCCTTCAGCAGGCACTGAAAGGGCAGGCAGCTTTGTCCCGTTGTTGGCCAAGTGACAAACTGGCAGAGGACACACTTTGAGAACTGAAAAGGTACATTATTCCAAATGTCTCGGTGAAGTAAAATAGCCTGAATTTTCAGGTGTAACCTGACCCTGTGATTAATATTCTTGTTCCTAGCTCTTCTTTCAGTGTAAGGAAGAGAACAGGGATGGAAAATGACCACAAACTCTCTGCTGCTCCTGTGGCAACTCCCTCATCCCGGGATGCTTGCATAGGACCCCAGTGTAGCTCTCTGCGCTGCTGTACGGTGCCGGCAGACAGGACCAAAACTACGGGATGTAAAAATGTAAGAATACCGCTTTCCATCCTTCTCTTCTTTCAACTAAGGGCAATAGGGATCACCCAGCTATAACATTTCCTGGTTCCTAATTTGGCTTGGAAGATCTTAATACTGATTGCATTCTGTGTGCAAAGGGTCAGATTGACAAAGCATCCAAAAACGTGGGTATGTAGCACAGAGCTGTGTAACCTACTCAGCTCTGAAGTGCTGGAAATTCCCCAAGGACAGGCTCATTACTGGGGCTCTGCGTTTCCCCAGGAAAATGCTTACTATATTTTAATAATTCTTATTATTTTTCTTAGAAAATGACATAAATACAACAGAACCTTCAAGGATTTAAGAAAAAAAAAGTCCATATAAATTCAAGTCCTGTAATCTGCTTTCACAAACATTTCTAATCCCATTTTTTCATTTATGGATGGAAAGAGTTTGTTCATTTTCCGTGGTGTAATTTATTCTAATAGAACATCATTTATTTTTATGCGATTTGCAAGAATTGCATAGGGTCGAGAAATTTCCCTTTAATTACAACTCTAAGTAATAATTATTTTTTTAATTGTTACTCTATGCATAGGTTTTTCTAAAGTTCAGTTTCAATTATAATTAACAGTAATTAAATTCACCCTGCACACAGGAGGTAGATGTAAGAATCTGTAGTACAGCTAACTTGTTCCAGAATGAGTTTTATGCTGAAATCAGAGGTGTCTACGGAGACCTGGAACTCAACCATCTAAGATAAATCAAGATATTAACAAAAAAGGAAAGTATTTTGGAGGAAAGCTGGGAACATAATCTGTGTAGACTTACACGATCCACTGAAGAAAATTTCCTGCCTGGAAGAGGGTGGCACATTCCTTGTGTTCCCTACTCACCCACAAATTCTGAGATGCTGTGGGAAAGCAGCATTTTCCAAACAAAACTCACCAAGCAAAGCTCTGCATAGCCAAATCTTACCCTACCAAAAACTCTTGGCCCTGAGTTAATTGGTGGCTGTTTTCTTGCACTCGGAACCACCCCTGTTACCTTCACGGTACAATAAGGCAGGAAATCACATCAACCACACCCAGGAATTCTCCAGGCATGGAAAAGTCCTAACAGAACAGAGCAGACAAAGCTCTGTCAGCCCTCTGTGGACCTCTCACCAAGCCTGGTTAGCTCTCACATAATGGAAACCTGCACAAAGGCCGATTATTTTTTTTTTGAGCTTAAGTGAATGATCACTTGGAGAAGATCCATCTTTATATACGTAGTACAATAACTATACATCAGAATGGCTCATCAGAGAAACGTGGCCAATGCCAGATTAAATATTTACGTGTGTATGTAGCTTTTGCAATGCTTATGCATAATCACTCTTCTCTGCTAAAAGCAGGCTCAAAATTCAGACAGCATAATTTTTTATAACTACTGAACATTTGGAAACCCTGGGGCAGGGGGAAATACAGAGCTAAAATTGTCTGCTAGGCTCTGTGAAATCATCAATGAAAACAGCATCACTACCTGGGAAAAATCTTTGGTTTGAATCAGTGCTGACAGCTGAAACTTTATGGCACCAATCCGAGCTATCTGCTAAATGTTGTTTTGCTCTTTTAAGCACGGACGTGCTTTGTGTAAAGCAGCACTTCTTCATTTAGCAGGACACTAGCACAAATTGCTGGCATACTGCCCCATAGAGGTCCACATCCATATCAAGCACCTACACTTGTGTAATGTGAAGGTGGGGTTTATGATTGATAAATGCAATGGAAACAATTTATGTGGTTACAGAAAATGCGCAGTAACAATTTCCACTGGATTTGGTACGTGACTGGTTTGGAGTGCACAAGACAACAGCTTTCAGGGTTGATTTGGGGTTGGGAAAAGACTACAGTAGCTGGTATTTTCCACTTAAAATGAAGGAAAAGTAACCTCTGTGGTAACACATGCACAAAGATGAGGATTTTCAGCTGTGAACACTCCATCCTTAGAGCTGCAATTTTTTCCTGAGCAGCTTTAGGCAAATTCTCTTGAATTCTCACTTTCCCATAAAGGTATTATGCATAAAATATACATAAGGATATATACACAAGGATGTTTGCAAATGAGTATTTTCTATTTTGTGGTACTATTTGAAAGGTGGCATTCTGAATACGAAATTAATTTATTGCCCAGCCACTTGCAATATCTCCTTGTGCTTTGTTATATGGATGCTGCTGTATCAGTTAGCATATGGTGGGAAAAACAAGAAAAAAGAGGTTTTTTAGTAATACCTACAACTTTATCCTCGTAGTTGGAAGAATGAACAAGATCTTGGCTGAAAAACACAATCTAAAGAGGACTTACAGAAAAACAGCTCACCAGAAGTCTGTTATCATCTCTCTTTCAGGGAAGACACAACTATGGTCTAACGATTTCTTCTAATCTGGTGGCCATTCAAATGTCTGTTGCAGGAGGAATAAGTTAAGCTGCTTCCCAAACACCAGTCTCTTTTAGCTGTTTTCATTCCCATTGCAACTCCCATTTTTACTGCTTGTTTAAGCACAAGATAAGAAATTGCTTGTAGCTGGTATGTAGTTTCTCTCTCTCATCAGGATTATTTGATCAATGCATCTTTTGAACAAATCCTATATGTTGGCACAGTGATGGTATTTCAAAGCTGCCCACAGGTCCATTTTAAAAAGTGTCAACAACTCTTTTTTTTCCCGTTATAGAAATTCAATACATTTTGTATTTTTCTATTTTACTACATTTTACTCTATTTTTCTATCTTTTTCTATTCTTTTTATAGGTCATATTGCAAATGTTGCTTGAGGAAATCCCTAACTTTCATCTCAGAGTTTGAGAAAGCTCATGGAAAAGTGGTTGTATTTTGTTTTCCTAATAAATACTGTAGGCAGGAGGGAGAGGAACTTATCCATGCAATCGAGGCAGTGGAGGAATGCCAAATCTTTCAACTTGCAGAGGTTCGCCAGTGGAAGTGGTCAGGTCAGAGCTCTTTAGAGACACGATGTTTCTCACTAAACTTGCTGAAAAGTGCACAGGCATTACAGAGGGTTCAGAGGACAACAAAGCAAGGCAGTTTAATAGGATGAACTACTATAAAAGGTTCAGCGAGCAAAGCCTTTTCCCACCGGAGAGAAGAGAGCTGGGAAACACAATGCTCGGCTGCCAGCTCCGTTGTGGAAGTGTGCAGGACGGTACAGAAAGCAAGCAAGCTATTTAAAGCTCAACACAAAGAGCAGACTGCCTGTAGAAACCCGGCTCAGTTAAAACATGTATTTCAAACCAGAACTGATCTTAACTTCGATGCTTGGAGGCTCCAAGGAGCTCAGCTTGCTGCCGGGTTTTGCCTGTTCAGGCAGCGCAGCTCTCCTGCATGGCCCCGGGGCACTCCCCTGGCTCCCGGCCCCAGCCCGCCCACGCGAGACCGGGCTGCAAGGAGTGACTTGGCTGCGGGGGAGGCAGCATCTCTTTCCCCCAGGCTCTCCTGGAGGCTGCCGTTCCCGCTCTCACCGGGGTTCCCTGCCCGCCCCCAGCCTCGCGCTGCCCCCCCGCCGCCTGGGGGGTCTGGGGGGCCGTGAGGCGAGAGGCCTGGGGCCGCCGGGCAGCGGGTGGGAAGAAATACGATTCAAAAACCACTTTCAGTGTAAAAAGTTCCAAATGCTTTTATCTGTAGAAATCGTGTGCTGTATGAGGGAGGTGAGGTTTAAAGCCCCAATTTAAAAAGCAGTGAGGGAACGGCGGTTTTGGCGCTCATGGGTGAGTGCCCGGCTGCCCCCTCAGCAGCCCCACAGCGCGCAACTCTGCTGCAGCCTCCGTGGGTGTGGAATTCGTGGGTGTTAAGTCTCAAAGGCGAGAAACATAGACTGCTAAGTAAGCTGTGCTTTTACAGAGGCACCGTTTTGCTAAAAGTACTCAAATGCTTTTACAGGCTGCAGATGGTCTCGGCTGCAGCACAGCCCGAGGCGCGCTGAGGGAGCGGGGTGCAGGGGCCGTGCTCTCTCCTCTGCCCGGCATGTGACATTCTCAGCAAAAACATGCACCCGGGTGTGAATGTGAGCAACGTGAGAACAACCAGAAGTATTCTTGGTGTGTATTTGCATAATTATACAGAACTGTAGAATATACTGAGTTGGAAAGGACCCACAAGGACCATCAAGTCCAGCTCCTGTCTCCGCACAGGACCGCCCAAAATGTCTAAACACTCCCTGAACTCTGGCAGCACGGGGCCATGCCTACTGCTCTGGGCAGCCTGTTCCATGCCTACCACCCTCTGATGCAGAACCTTTTCCTAACACCCAGCCTGACTCTCCCCTGACACAGCTGCATGCCATTCTCTTGGTCCTGTTGCTGTCACCAGAGAGCAGAGCTCAGCGCTGCCCCTCTGCTCCCTGTGAGGGGGCTGTAGGCCATAGGCTGCCATGCGGCCTCCCCTCAGCCACCTCTGCTCTGGGCTGAACAAACCAAGGGACGTCAGCCTCTCCTCATAGGTCCTGTCGTCTAGTCCCTTCACCAGCATTGCAGCTCTTGGACTGTTTATTGAAGGATTTTTGTTGAAATCTGGACTTATTTTTCACTTAGCTGAGGCAGCACTGACCTTGCTGCTGGCTGTGTGAGAACATGAGGAAGCTTCCACACTGCACACCTCAGCTGGAGAGCTGCCAGGAGAGAGGAGGGAGCAGAAAGGTCTGCGGTGGATCTGCAGGACAGCCAGCACAGCCAGCTGCCTCCCTTGGCTAGCAGGAGGGGATCAGGTAGGGCCAGTGCTCAGCCTGGGGAGCTGGGTGAAGCAGGGCTATGCCCCTTGGCTGTGGTGCCCAAGAGGAAAGCGAACATAGGGTCCAGCTTCATGTTTCTCCCCAGGCAGTATGGGGGTGTAGTGTTCATGGTGGAATGGTTGTGCTGTGTCTGTGTGCTCACATGAGCATGTGTTGCTGCAAGATGGTTCCCCTCTTGAAGTATGGCGAGAATATGATGCTGTGGGACATGAAAGCCTGAATTAAGTAAGTCTTGGTGGCTGGAATTAAACTACGAAACATACATAGCAGAAGTGCAAAAACTGTAGCACAGATTATAGACAAAATGCTTATTTGTGTTGTCTTTACTGTAGTCCTCCGAGCATGTCTCAGTTACTGACTCTTATTCACCTGTGGGCAGCATTTTGGGAACAGGTTATTAAAGAAACAAGGCTCTGAGCAGGTCGGTATCACCCCAGGTTGACACCTTGGTAATTATGATACGAACTGATGCTTATTCAGAGGACCCAGCTTTCTCACTCTGGTTATCAAGCAGACTTCACACCCACTCTTGGTTTGGTGTGCGTTTATATAGACCCTTGATTGGTAAAATAACCAGGGTTTTAATTTTTTGTCCTGGAGAATATTATTTCATCAAAATATTTATCTCTAGGGATGAGGGGGACTGCAGACAAACAAATCTACTCAGGTGCACTAAAGAAAGTGCATGTATTCCTAGAGATTATGCTTTTCATCCTATTTGACTGTGACCATGCAAAGAATGAGATGAGCATGGCTCTGAACCACACTTGTCTTCAGAGTGAAGTGGAATAAAGAAGAGAGGATTTTTAACTTTAAAGGCATTTTCATATATGTTACTTGTAGCCTTAGCTTTGTGTGTGGCCTCTACTCTCTTTCTGTTATGGGAAATCAACCTAATAAAACTTCTCCTTCCCTTCTGAAATAATTTCACTGTTATAATACGAGTCAGAAAAGAAACAATATTAACCACAAAATAATGGCAGTCTAACCACCAGCATGTGTTCTCCCCCCATCCATCAATCAACTGCAATGCCCTTAACTGTGTTTCCTCATTGTAATCATAATCTGGCAATAATTTAATGAAACTGAAAGTGGAGGAGCTCCCACAAATCAGAAGTAGGATTGTCATTGATACAATTGTATGCGTGAGACCTTCTGTTCAGAGCCAGAAGAGTGAAAAAACTTATTAGCTATGAGTATTGCCTGTATAGATCAAGCAGCTGCATGTCTGGCTTGGGCTTGGAAGTAGCACAATGATGGCTTTAACACATTTGGAGTTTTGATAATATAATGAATGAATTCTATGACATTTTTTGTCTAATACATAATTTACATTGAATTTAAAAAGCTTGCAAAACCCTCAGGTTCAGGTAACACTGTAATCTCTACATTTTGTGCTGTAGAATTGGGAAGGATGTCAAAATACTAACTCCTTACATGAACACAGAAAAAAACATGCATAATGTTTCTGCTCATTTCTATTCCAAGGTAGCTGGCTGCTGCACTGGCCTTGTTCTATGATTCTGTAGGCTCTTTGGCACATGGCACGCTGGCCTGGAAATGCTCTATTTAATCTGACAGCTCTTAAAATTTAGAAATACTTTGCTGTTAGCCTTGCTGTTAGACTTGGAACTTGAGGTGAAGGTGGAGGTAGGAGTGGTCTAAGACGAGCTCTACAATTTGAACAGAGTTTTGGTCGAACAGTGATGGGCACAAACATAATTCATATGGGGTTCTTAGATTTCCCACACTGTCAGAATGATACTCAGGGAACTCATGCAGGTTGTATGTTACTGCTGTGTGCATAACAAACAACACCTGGCTTGTTTGACTAGTTGTGGCTGAGGTATAGCAGTTTCTGTCCCTGGTGATACATGAGAAGAGAATGTAAACACTGTCATTTGCCTTTGACTCCCCATTCTGAGTGGCCATGTGTGCATCTGCATTTGAGTTAAATGACAGTGACCTGGAAAGTGATTTGGGAAAAAGGCTTGGGCTTGTATCTTTCTTGATCCTGAAGATTCTGCCGCAGTATCTTGTGAATTTTTTAGAGTTCATGAGGGTAAAGTATGTAAAAATAAATGAGATGAAAAGCAGAAGGGGACCAGAAGAACAGGCTGCCTTTCTTGTTTCCTTTTGTAGTTCCACATGTTTCTAGAGGTTTGTTTGATTTTAATTTACCTTTCACGTGGAAGGTATGTCAAGTCCAGACAAAGCTCTGCTGTCTGTGCTTTGACCTGGGCCTCTGAGCCTGGAAGCTGTGTAGCTGTGTAACTACAAGGCAGCCAAAGCTCATGTACCATATTTTGTGTGGCTTACTAGTTTCAGCAGTGGTTATAGCATGGATATATATATATATAGATAGATAGCATGGCTATCTGGTGTCTGGACCTGATCTGGCTTGCATCCTGCCAGCCCTAGTCACTCTCATTTATCTGACCCAGGCATGCAGATGTTCCCAGAGCTGTTTTCATTGCAAAGACATTACTACAGTTCCGTTTGTGGTTGCTGTCTCTGTATTTCAAAAGAGGGTTTTAATACGTAAAGTGCAGTGGAAGCTGCAATTGCACTGTTTACTTGTCTTCTCTGGAAGAGAAGACTTGTTTTCTTGCTTTTCTTTAGTATTTTTCTTCTTTTTCGGCTGTATTTTTGTTTTGTTTTGTTTTTAAGCAGGTCAGGGATCATTCCCCTTTACTGCTTGTTCAGTGTTCTGTCACCAGGTCCTGCTGGCTGCTCTCTAAAAGGCACATTGGCTTAGCCTTTGTTACTACACAGCGGTTCGTTAGCAATGGGGCTATGAATGGAAAGCATCTTAAAGCAGAAAGGAGACTGTAAGAGTTGCACAGGACAATACTCATTTAATGCAGATCCTGTGCTCAGATCAGATTTGTTCCTGGCACAAATTAGTGGAAATTCTATGAAAGTTGCTAAAATTCAGCCCAGGTGTACCAGACCTGCACCTGACCCTCTCGGCGGTCACAGCCTGATGCAGAGATGCTAGCTTTGGGTCAGGCCTTGAGCCCTTGCTGTCAATGGAAGATTTACCACTGGTTTGCATGGGAGTGGTGTTGAAACTGTAGTGAAAAATGAGTGAATGTTGCACTTAATTTTTTCTATGCTGCTCCTTGCATGCTGGCTCGGTTGTTACTCCCAGCATGAAAGGGAAATCCTGCAGAGTTGATCACGCCCCTGCGTTTCAGAATGACAATATGAGATGTTTAAAAACTAAAACTCAGCCCCACCCTGCCAGGCACGGTTGAGTGTTTATTTAAGCAAACCCAGAAAGTCTGCATCAGCAGAAAAGCTCCCCCGTTGTGCCGCCTGTCCTCTATCACTATTCACCCATTCTTGAGAATTCAGAATAGTGCAAAATGAATGAATGGCAGCTGTGTGAGTGTTTGTTTTTCTCCATGAAGTGGAATTCTTGTCATTCTCACAGAAGTATTTTGTGAAATAACATTTGCCCCAGTGTATGGTACAGAAGACACAAATGATGTGCTTCTTTTCTCTGAGAGTACCAGTTCCTAGCAATGAAATCCTCAGCTAACCCGGTCTCTGCTACCTCTTGCACAAAACCATAACTAGAATAATGGGGAAATCATGAATGGAGGGGCAGGGGGGACTGCTGGGGAGGAGAAAGTTATGAAGTTATGGGAGATCAAAACAGGTAGCTGCTTGGTCAGAGCAGGCTCAGGCTCCCATGTTAACCATGCAACTACAGTGCACTTCTCTGCAGAATCGTGGGATTTTTTTACAGTAAAAAAATGACTGTATTTCACATATGAAAGCATGGCTTCTGATAAGATCTAGGTAATCAGTGCTATGATGTGTTGTTCCTTCTGTGGAAAAGAATACAGTTGGCGAGTCCAGGGTGCTCACAACTCCCATGTTGCAGGAAATTAAATGCTTAACCTAACAGCAGTGAAGGAGGTGGAGGAATTGAAGGTTTTGCTGTGGGTCAAAGGCATCTGCACCCTCTTTGCTAGATGGAATTTTTGTCTCTCATGTCTTCACACGTGATGTACATGATGGGAATATGCACTTGTGTTTAATAGCCTAAAACCAGTAGAAATGTCAGTGCTCTAGCTTATTTAAATGAGTCAATATGGACAATATAAGAGAGTAGCAGTGTGGTGAGGACATCTTCTTTTGTACCTGACTGGGTAGACTCTACAGAGCCTGATTTTTCACAGGGCATGTTTCCATGCTTTTTTACAGTTGTGCATGGACTTGGCTGTACTAAGGCATCTGAAATTGCTGGTTGCCCATATAGGTGGCTGTCTGGAGTGAGGCACTTCTCAGTGATTGTGTTTTCCTACACAATCCATTTTAGTTTTCTTTAATCACAAAGAATGTGCTAGCACCTTTGGTTGAAACTAAGATTTTGGAGGAAATGGACCACTTTTGAATCTGTTGAATTTTTGCTCATTCTTGAACATAGGTGATTTCTGGAACTTCACAACCATTTCTTTCTTTCAGTTTTTTGGAACCCAACTCTTTTTTTTTTTTTTTTAAATTCTGACAGGTGTGGAAAAAAAGAGGGCAGAAGTCTGCAAAAAAAGAGGGTTCTGGTGGGGTTGTAGCATGAAATAGGGAAAACTTTGCTAAGTGTTCTAGTAGGTACCATTCAACATGAATTACAATCTTGCATTTTATGAACCTTTCAATATCGTAAAATCTAAGTGCTGCATAAAATCATGCAACAGAAAAGATGACAGAAAAGTCATCTATTGCTGTACTTTCAGTCATAACAAGTATACAAGGTCATCCTCTAAGGACATTTTATTTGTTTGTGAGGACCTCTGTGGGTGAGCACCTGCAAATTCTCCAGCTTGTCTGTCCTAGCACTTGGCTCTGCCTACCGCTGAAGTGCCTGAAATTCTCTTTTGCAACAGAAGTCCATGTACTTGCCTACAGAAGTTGATTTCTCTGCTTGTGAAGGATTTAAAATCTGCCAGCATGGCCCCATTGTTCTCTTGTTCTTTAGACTAGCTGATCCTAGGTAATGTCAAGATTCCTCAAAGATGTTTTTTCTAGACCTCTGATTATTTTCTCCCTCTGGCCTGTCTCTAGGGGAATAGTATTTGTATGTGAGCATGTGTATAAACGTTTTTAAGTATAATATAAAAGGCCTTACAGCTTTAATAGTATTGTGCACACCAAGCAATGGTGTCTTTGTGAAGAAGTATGTTAGTAGTTTGACAGCAATTACCAAATATCACCCTGTCAGCACACAGGAGTGATGGGAGTGCACAGGACCCTTCCAAATATTGCAGACTTTTTCCACAGCTTACCAAACACTGCTATAAATGTCAGTTTAGGTGAATAAAAAGTACTGCTAACGTCGGGGAGACACTTTTCTGTTAAAAACAGAACCACTGCTCCTTAGCTCTGTTTGGATTTGTGTTCAAATGCTCTCTTTAGGAGTTGCTTGATTCTTTTCAGCACATGCTAGGGGAAACTTAGGACATTCTGTGTGGCTGTGAGTGCGTTGTCAGTTTGATTTGATACTTTGCTTGTGGCCACTCACCTGGAAAGATTTCACAGAATGTGTTCAATCAACTCAGCTCATGGTAGCATAGCATATGGGAACTTTTTTTGCTTTACGCCACAATATCTAATTTAAAATCACATTCCTCTGAGACTGCTGTGGGCAATGGAATGTGTTTTCCTACGGATGTGTGCTCTGTACTTTCCCACTACATTGCTGTTGGCTCTCCTCATCTTTGCTAGGCCTCCCTGCCACCCCATGTCCCCGCAGCGAGCCAGGGAGATGGCTCCTTCAGGACCCAGCAGCAGCGAGGGAGCGGGACAAGCTCGCTGCTTTGGGATCTGCCCATGTCCCCCGCTTTCACCACCTCTCTGTGCTTGCGCCTGTAGCGCTTCTAGTCTGTTCTGCTTCTCATCTTCGTTGAGAAGTGCTTGCTTTGTATGGCAGAAGAGGTCCCTCTGCCTCTCAACAAACCTACAGGCCTGTTAGGAAGGGTGGACGAGGTGTTTTGCAGCAGGAGGTTCTTTCTGTCAGGGTTTCGGAAGGACACGGCGGCCATCTAGCGGCTGCCTGCCCGCACGGAGCGTGGCCTGGGTTGGGTTCCTGCGCTCACGGGCCCTATTTCGATGGAAATAGTAATAGTCATACTTTTTTCTCCCAGTTGTTTAAAGCTCATCTGCATGTACTTTTGATCCTCTTCAGTCGGTTTTGCAGAAGCACTGGCTTTTGCAGATGCAAATAACTTAAACAAGAAAAAGCACATGCAAATGATGAGAACTGTAATTTCTATGCCTTATTTTTGTTTTAGCTCAGATGAGTGAACTGCTCTTTCTCAGTGCTGTTTTGGTAAATTTTTGTACAAGCGTACACATTTTCAGGTATTTGTCATTCTTTTGGATTAATTACTGGTAAAGAAGACAGGGTGGATGGATGGATGGATGGTTTGATTGATGTAACATATATCCCTTATAGCATTGGCTATGGCCAGCACAGATTCATTGTAAAGAACTTTATATAAATGTAGTGACTCAAGAGAAATCTATTTGTTTGGCCAGCTAATTGCTTTCTGGTTGTATAATGAGTCTGACCTTATAAGTCCTCTTGTTTTTCTGTGACATTTCCCACTGCAATCAATGGATGTTTCTTGTGTTCTAAAGAAGGCCAGCAGCCTTTTAAAAAAGCTGAAAGTGTCAGAAATGGAGAGAGACATGAACAGAAGTGGCAGGAAGTATGCTGAAGTGTGGTTTAAATTTTAGGGACAGATTTTGCTGCAAAGCCTGGCCAGAAATGCAAGTGGAATACGAATAGAGTTCATGAAGTCTACAGGGAACCTGAATGTGGAGTAATACTGTAGGGGATTTGTAAATGCCATTGGACTTTCCAGTTCCTAAACTGCCTTCTGGAAAGGCAGCCAGAGGAATGCTGTTACTGTCAAGTTTTCAGTCTTTGTGATTTGGCTGTTGTTACTGTCCAGGTGTGTGGTGAAGATAGATTACTTCACACAAATTATTAATCTTTTGCGGGGGCTGTGACTGAAGTAAACTTGAGCAGATACGTGGTAATGTTCCAACCACGTTCTGACTCTGGAGAGAATGCTGTTATCAGATTTCTCTTTCTAAACACAATAGAAAAGTTGAGACAATTGTTTTTATAAATGAACTGTGGGGCTGAGACAGCAAATCTACTTCCAGATCAGCCAGAATATCTCACTGACTCTTATGGAATCTCAGGGTCTCACTGGAGACAGCATCTGTCCCAGTTTGCTAGGATTTCTGTGGAGACTGTGTATGTTAAATATATATAAAAATATATATAAACTTCATGCCTCTGCTAGTGGTATTTCTCAGTATTGCTATGGGCTGCTGTCTTTCTTGAAAGCAGTCAATGTTCCCGTTGGGAACTGTGAGAAATAGTGGTCATTTTGAAAGAGGCAATTTGTAGCAAAATTGTCTGAAACTACATTTGTCAGTTTCATCTGCTGGAAAAACAAACCAAAACAAAAACAAAAACACATTGGGCTTTGTGGAAAATTGACTAGATATGAGCAAGATGAATGTTTTGAATGGTACTTGGATAGACAAGTTCAGTGAGATCTGACTCCACAGAAGAGTTCCTCTATTTTATTAAGAACAGGGCAAAGATAGACATTGAATTTTGTAATGGATCAACTTCAATTAACTTAAGGTCCAAACTAGTAAGGATGTAGACAGTTAATTGTAGAAAACCATTATTTTTAACTTAATTACAGCACAATCTTTTACTCTGGTGAACAATGTATGCTTAGAGGCATACGTTGTATTTTATAGTTTATGTCTGTTATGGGCAAAAAATGAAGGGAGGCATTAAAGATACAAAATCTTAATCAGTTTTGGGGATAGGAAAAAAAGGTAGGGCAGATATACAGCAGTACCCAGTGTGTTCTCCTAGCACTCCAAAGTCAGGTAACAACAGAAAGCAAAATGGTGCCCTCCAGTGCTGCTCAGAGAATCTCACACAGCCTAGCACCCTGCTAGGTGTGCTGTGCAACTCTTCCCCTTTCTGAACATCGGGTGGGAAGTGCGACAGGGTCGGTATTGGTCTGTACTAAGCCAAGGTTGGCTGACGGTGGGGGAGAGTGCATCCAGCTCTTCGTTGCTGCAGCCTCCAGCTCTATCCTCCATGAAGGGAGGAGGAGGACCAGGGGTACCTCCTGTGCCCCTGCAGAGCTTCCTGCTGAGAAATGGGTTGTTCATGTGGACCAAAGAAATGGTGTCCTGAAACTGTTGTGTATCCCCTCCTACTAGAAATGTTGGGTAGTACTGCTGTAACTATCACCAGCACCTCAGAAATACAAGAGTTTGCTGTCCTGACACCTCCTGGGAGGAGAGTAGATGCTTTTTAATTTGATAATGGAGCTGGCACTCTCTGTGTCTGCGCTCTTTGCTCTTTTAAGCCTTATTTACATAGCAGTCCTTGGTGTGTGCAGCTTCTGTTCCCTTTGTGCTGTAACATGGAAACTTGCACGTGCACAAATAGAGGATAATGAAGGTCATAGGATGAAATTAAAAAGGGGGAAATTTAATCTGAACACAAGGAAAAATATCTTGCCAATGGAAAGTATTCTGTAGTGAGCCCAACCTCCCTGGGGGAACAGTAGAAGCTCCGTCTGCCAGAGTATTTAAAACTAATGTAAAAATCAAATAAATATGCAGTAGGAACAGTTCTGCATTGGCAAAGGAATAGAACAGATGGCTTAACAGATATTATGTGTTTCTAACAACTATGTTTTTGTCTGTAAGATGTTAAGTCTCTAGAATTATTCTGCACAGGGCTTGTGTCAACTGAAGCTATATAAGCCATATGCCTCTGGGTTTTATCTCATTTTTCTCATAGAACAGCAGTAACTGATAAAATATAGGACATATACTGGAGAAAAGTAATTGGCTGGGATTAATGATGCCTGGTTGTGTGCTGTGCTGCCAGTTTTTGTCAGCTGATCATGAATCGGAGGGTATGACCTCCGCCTCAGTCACCGTCACTTCAAAGAAAATCCTCCCTTCGCGCCCTGGGTGCAGGCAGCTCGTAAGCCTCACACACTCACTTTGGTCCCAGGTTGACAAGTCATAGGTTGGATGCCTGCTGTGAATTATTTGTCTAAATTGATTGGCCCAGACATCCTTTGCAATAGCTTAAAAACATACTGCAATAATGAACAGTCTTATCAAATGTTGCACACCATTGTCCCAATGGAACAAATCTCCACTAGACTCCACGTCTTCCCCTGAGCCTCGCCCGTTGGTCATGTCCTGCCTGGACACACAGAAGAAGATCTTGCAGTTCATCCTGAAGGTTAACACATTTACACTGTGAGTGGGAGGAGTGAGGAACCCAGAGGCAAGGAGCTCCTCTGCAGGTCATGTTCGCATGTGTGCAGAGTTCCTTTGGTGTGGGCTCTGTGTGGTCTGCACCATTGCTGTGTGCAGACACACGCACAGCTGGTGCTGGGTAGGGAGTCAATTCATGTATTGTGCAAGCTGTGCTGTTGAAGGACTCAGTGGAAGGGTTTTGCTGCACCCTTGGCTTTGGCAAGTGACTGCTGGGAAGTCCCACACTGGCTGGTGCAGCTGTGTCTGTGGGTTGGTGTCCTCAGGGTGGTATTGTCTGGATATGCTGGAATGTGCTCAGCGGGAGAGTCCTCAGGCAGTGCAGCTCCCAAAGTCCACTCATTTTTTACTGAACTGGTGTTGGTTAAGTTTCTGGGAGGTTTTAGCAAGACTTTGGTCGTGGCAAAGCATAATGAAATTATACTTCTTAGCTGGACCCAGTTTCCAGTGAAAGTGGTAAAATCTGCAATTCTGAGAAATACATGATTTGGGTTACTTTTTTTCCCCAAAAAAGTTAGCCTGAGGGAGACAGCCCTGTGGTAGATGAAGGCAGAATGCTGAAGGTTGGCAAATGAGAAGCAACAGAAGAGTTTATAATGAAAAGACAATTGCTAAGCAATGTTGACTGTATGAAGTTTGGTCATTTTTCATTCATGTATTGTGAATCATGAGCTCCATCTTTCTTATTATAACAAAAACCTTCAGCTGGAGAGGATGAAACTTTGTGGCGTAGTAGCTAGCTGTGTTTTCTTAGTTGTGTATTTCAAAACAAATAAAATGTTAGAAGGAACTTTCTGAAATAATGTATCAGACGGATTCCTGACTGCTCTTTGCAGCTTTGAAAGCCTTCTGTTTAAAACACAATCCCTTTCAGCAAGCCCAGAAGGCAGAAATGGATTGTAATCCAAAGCAGAGCTTGAATACTCGTCCACAAGCGTGTAAAAAGGAAAAGCACCATGGTTGGGAGCTGATACCAGAGATAAATGTGAATAAGACGGCTTCTAAGGAGCAGCTTTGGCAACGTGCTTAAATTGCCCTTTTAGAAATGCTTTTAACAGTGCGTGATAAGCGTATGCTTAAAGGAGGACTGTATCTGGCATAAGAACTGATTAAAAATTAACTTACAATAACAGCATGAAAGGTAGAAAAGGACAGGATAATGTTTTATTTAAAATGTTTGTGTAAGTTTTGTTATGAAATTGAAGGCCAGAGGATGCAATGCAGTCAGGACCTCCATGAAGTGTGAAATGTTCCTTTGAGGAAAGGAATTTTAAAAATTCCTTTATAAGACTGGTAGGAGTGAAGCACTGTGTAAAGTAATAAAATTAGGAGACAGTTGGGTTGGTTTTGAATATGATGTTTTCCAGCAGTAAGAAAGAAACGTGAAGCGTGAAGCCTTTCAGTAGGTGAAGCCAAGCCAAACTCAGAAAAAGTGCTACATGATGGTCAGTGCAGTATTTTTGCCTTTTTAATTGTGTGTACAGTCTTTGTATAGTGTCACACGGACTAACCAAATTAATGTAAACGCTTATATAATAATGCAGAAAGTGTAATGCTGCTTGTGTTCTTTATAATACTGAAGGTCATCTTTAGAAAAACAGTGGGGGCTTTGACACTTGGCCAGTCTGAATCAACTTACAGGAGACAAGCTACATGCAGAGCCGGCTAAAAGAAGCAGTGTGATTTTTAGAATTCAATCTGTATGCTAATTAGTGGGTTGGTTCTGTTAGTTTTAGCTAATTATGCTTGTTCCTATGTGTTGGCTAAAATTGTAAGATTAACAGCTATCATGGCTGGATCTGAGTTAAAAGAAGTAGCACTGCAAGAAAATCTTGTCGCTGCTATCGCTAGTAAGTTATTGCTGGAAAAGCACGTTTCTCACTCAGGTGCTTGCAACCCTACGAGTCCTCCCTCAAAACAACATCAACAAGAACTTCCTAAAGCAACTGATGGGAATCAAGAAAACAGAAGCAAATGTTTAAGGAAAAAACATCTTAAAATACTTATTGTGGGGAGGAGTATTTTCAGAAGAGTAGTAGGGTAGTAACAGGGCAAGATGTGTATAGTGTTTTTGGCAGGTCCTTCACTTCTTTACTGTCCTAGGGATAGCTGCTATAGCATGTGCCTGTCTACCCCTTGCTTTGATTAATAGTGTCGGTTCCTTTCTGAATGTAGTTTTATTGAGCCCTTTCTTACTGTGATCTTCACTTTGTCTTTGAATCTATTAGTCATTCCTAGTGGAACTGTAATGTGTACGTAGCAAGCTCTTGTGAGCAAGCCTGAGGTCAGGCACACACAGTGTCTGCATAAAATTCAAAAAAATTTGGATGAATAATAATCAGATTTTTGGCAAACTTCTTTTATTTTTTATTTTCTTTTGACTTAGAATTGAATCCACTTAGATCAGTATTTTATTTCCACAGACATGGACAGAACATATATAAAGTGCCTCTATCTCTGAACGTGACAATCCATATTGTACCAGGTGCATTTGTAGCCGTGTAATTCAGCTTTTAGACAGTTTCATAATAGTGTGATTCTCCTGATTTCCATGAAGATACTTCTTATTTACTATGGTTTAAGTTGAATTAGTTGCACCCTAGCATTTATATAGTAGAGTAAAATTGATACTAGGCGCATAAGACAAAGTTTATTTTGACTCGGTGCATTAAGAAAAATCCACCACCCACGTAACTCCTGAATCCGTGATGAAGCTGGTCTTCTGTGTGTGGAGGGGGAGCCGTTCCTGTTCTGTGCAGGTGAGTGCTGGCCCTGCTGTATTTTTACTGTTTCCAGTAGAGGGCAGATAAATACACCATTTCCAACTCTGGAATATTTGTGAAGGAAACTTCCACCATAAAAACAAGAGAAGCAAATTTATATATTGCAGCAATAAATTATGAATCTGTAAAAAGCAATAAAATCAAAACAAGCTTTTCATATAAAAGCAAAGCCAAACGAACTAAAACTCACAACATCAGCTTTTAACTCATTGCTTTAGCATTGTCCTTTTTTTAACCTTCCTCTCTTGATATATTAAACCATGACATCAGCTCTTTTCTTTCCAATTTCCCCTTTTTGGTTAGCACTGTAATTTTCTAGCATTACATAAATGATACATAAGGGGGGAAAATTATATCTACTGTCAGTGTTCTCTGTTGTACAAGGTCTAGTAATTATTTTTCCTTAGCTGCAGATGCTGGTTATCTGCAAGTTTCTTGCCAGATTTCTTCCAGCTGATACTGCAGCACTCATCTCGTGACCGAGGCACAGTGTGTGCTTCTCCCTTGGAAGCCCATTACTTCTTTTCTGAAGCAAAACCAAGTAATCTCTTGATCTGAGAATTTCAGCTTCGTGAATTATAAGCAATTTATCTGATCTGTCATTTCAATATCTCATCAGACTGACCATAAAACAGCCCTTGACGTCTTCCAGTGTACAATCTGTGCCTCTGGGAGAGTGGGAGGATGTCAGTCTTGCAATGAAATTCGTTCGCTTCCTGTGGAAAACTGATTCCCTAGCCAGGGAAAGTACCTCTTTGGGACCACATGGAAGAAGAAAAAATTGTAGCTACTGGAATTCCACAAGCCAGCAATTGTCATGTAGAGAAATTTAAGAGGTACTGGTACAAGTTAAGACAGTTTAATTCCTGCTGCTGACCTCTCAGTCTGCCTCTTTGTTTCTTGCATGCAAGCCATCATCATTTTCCTGTCATCTAATGGGAAGACCATTGAGACCTGTGAGAGTTTGCTTTTAGCATTGAGAAAAAATTCTGAAGAAGTGTTTATCTGAACAGATTTTCCCATCTTTCATTTTCAGGTGTAGCACAAATGCATACAATGTGGGCAGTATGATTTTTGCTGTGTCACTATATTTGTGTTTAGCTTCATATGTCTTGAAATGGATGTCGTATCATTCTGTCATCTCTGGAATCAATGACAGTATAATGCCCCCGTGGGTGTTTTGTGTATTTGGAATAGATTTGAGTTTCCTGTTAGATTTTAGCTAATAAAGATAAGTATATCACAAAAAGAAGAAAGATACTCAGCTTACAGCTCTTTAAATATCTCAATGGAATACAATTTTTTTTTTCGCTGCATTCTGCATCTCCCAAACAGTATCCAGGGACTCTGTATAAAACTGTGTTTTATCACATTGCAATAATTCTGTGACTTTTTGCAAAGTAATAGTGTGTCATAGCAGCTAATGACTGTTATGATATTGGTAGTTGAGGGATGTTTCCGAAACCAGCTGGACTTTGCCATGTTTGTGTGCATGTTGATGTCACTGTTTGTTTACATCATCATAATGTCTGCAGGTTGCAGTGATAGGCATCTCTGTCTAGGTGCAGTACAGTGAAAAACTGCAATCTTAAATTAATGAACAGATAGAGCAGAGCATCCGGTGCTGCTCTGCTTGGATAATCAGAGACTTTGACAACAAATGGATTATCTTGTTGATCAAGTATATTGCCCAAACTGATGGGCTTTGAAAGTTGAGACTTCTGTCTTGGAAAAAACTGGCGTATGTAATCAAAATCCCTTTGTCTTTGTCTTTAAAAAGTATTTATTCAGTATATAGAGGGAAAGGAAAGGGACCTGGGCTGGATTTCTCACAGCTGGTGGTGACACAGGATTGAGGAGGAGTGCAGGCTAAAAGCCACTGTGGGATCACACCCTGTCGTTAGCTCAGATATCGTATCACCACGGGCTTCTCAGTTCCCTTCTTTTGTTGAGCTCCAACAAGTGGCGTCAGTCTGAATCGTCAATGGCAACTATTTCTTTTTCATTTGCTCTGTTGTTCCATTTCATGCAATTATACATATAACGCATTATATGCATAATACAAGAACAATTACAGTGTAAATTACTCATCCTTTACTGACAATTTTGTCTTTCACATGCTATTCTTTTCCCAATGGCTTATGCCCTCCTGCATTGCATTAGATTGCTTCTAGAGCTAGAAATTAAGTTGAATATGAAATGCCTAAGGCCTCAAAAGGAAGGTGGAATATAGGACGGATGTAGGATCTGGTGTAGGAGGAAGCCATTTGGCTGGCTGCATCCCCAGGCTGCTGTCCAGGGAGAAAAGAGACGCTGAATGTAAGAAGAGCTCTCCCACCTGAACTGCTCCTCCAGCAGTTTTGCTTTATTTCCCTCACAGCTCAGTTTTGTGTCACGTCCATCCAGTTTCATGGCTTGAGGGAGCTAAAAGTTGAATAATTGCATGTTTACAATTCTTGAGGTGTTCTGACTTTCTGTGGAGGTGGGGGAAGAGTGAGGTATATTCTGTAATAGAAGCCGATTCCTTCAGTAAGAAAAGTGAGGAATATTTTTATGGGGCAATAAAACAGTTGGACATTAACTCAGATGAATTCCAGTTGCCTGCATGACACAGACAGACCATTTGCAAGCCACAGGGCTATTTCTTTTCTTCACAAAGGACAAATAAGGCCATTTGGATCATTTTTTCTGGTTTTCAGCAAGGGATGTTGTTTTGAAGTGTTTGGAACAGGCTGAAAGAAAATTGGATTGCTGTAATAAGAATAAGGAGTTCCAATGCAGATGGATTAACAGGTCACCTTTGTATTCTAAACTGCTTTTTTTCCTGCTGACCTAAGGTCAGTGTGCAGCTAAACTTTTGCATCATCTATCCTAGTCGTGCTCATCCTTTTACAAATCAAATAGTTAAAAGATCTGCCTTTTCTGTGAATTAGTAACACCTTCAGATTTACCTTTCTACTCTGCCATAACCAAGAAATATTACTCTGGGGATAGGGGATGAAGATATTTCAGAACAAATTTTCAGTAAAAAAGATGTTCCTGGAAAAGAAAGCTTTTTTCAAAACGAAATGAGACCATCTAAAACACTTCCAATTGCCCTATATTTCTGTGCCCTGTGAATTGTAACTCAGGTGTAAATCTGTCTGCCTCTGGAGCCCTTAGGGGAACACAGCTGTGTGGCTGGATCCTTGGGAGGTTTGGTCACCACTACACATTCTGCTTAGTGATTTACTGATGCTGTTATTCTAGAATTATAAAGAACATAAAGAAACAGTCATAAACATCTTACCTTCCTCTCAGTGAGTGACGTTCTGTGGCAGCTGTTAGACCCTTGTGATATCTTCTTTTGTGGTTCTAACCTTAGTTAACTCATTAACTATAGGCTTTTAAAATATTAGACTCAGCTAAGTGATGGGAACTGAAAATACTTGGCTAATGTTTTAATTGCCTTTCCATAACTGATTATGGACTTTCGAACATTTCCTGTGGCCTTACAAGATCTCCATTGCTTGCTTGTTTTTTGGGGAAAAGAATATATATTTTTTAACAGTGTTTCTTGTACCCAGGGCTTTTCAAATTTATCCACAACAATTCATAAATATTTGAATATGTTTGTGAAAACTGTAGATCTGGTTATTTGGCAAAATTTCAGGGGCTTTTTAAAAAGCATTTTATTTTTTCTCAGTCTGGATGCCTGGAAGAAGGCCAAATGATAATATCCTCCCATATCAGCCTGCACAGCAGCACAAAGTCATACTGTTTCTATGACAACAAATAGCTTTTTCATCTCCCCCGAATCAGCTCTCTGAGTACAGTAGCCTGTATAACAGATTAGTGGGATGACAGCAAGCCTTCTGGATTTGAAGGTATACAGGTACCTGTAAAGACTCATATTTCTCAAACTTTAGTTATGCTAATGCTGTAACAAACTCTGACCGCAGTGCAGCAGGGAGATGCCTGAGTGAACTTCAGGTTAGGAAGCTCAGGTACTGACAGCAATCTACCCTGTGCATGAGAAGCTGTGAGTTCGCTGCTGAGAAGTGACTTCTGTGCATTGGTTTGTCTTCTTCAAATGCTTCCCAGTGAGTTCCAAGGAAGCTACAGAATAGTTTTTCTAAAAGATAAAGAAAAAAAACAATTGTTCGTTATCTCCTACCATGTATTGCACTACTTTGGACTGAGAAAAAAAAAATAACATTTTTCTCATGTCTTTTCCTTCTTCATTTTTGAGAATGCTTTATATAGTTTAGTCCTGAATCTCCACAGAGCATTTCTTTGGCAGTCTCACTTCAGTGAGTGAATGCTCAAGTTCCAAGTTGCCTTATCCTTTCAACATCTTCTCTGCTACCCTTGATCCTCACTATTTCTTCCTCATCTTTCAAAACTCAGCATTTCTGGTTATCCCTTGAGCCTGTATCTCAGCATCTTCTCGGGCTGTGTGTGCTCTGAACACCAAGGCTGTGGCAGCAGTGTGTGGGGACTTGCTGGCTGCCCTTTCCACCGGCTGGCAGGGCAGGTGGCAGTGCTGCTGTGTGCTGATAGTGCGGGCTCGCTGTCCTTCAGCCACCTCCTCTAAACCTAGCTCTTGGAGCTGCCAGAACAAATCGCAGCCATTTGTGGACTCTTTCTAGGTGCCAGATCCCTTGCAATCACTTAGAGAGCAGACGGGCAGCTTGCAGCCTGCCTTCCCTGGTGGCCACTACAGCAGTTGGTCAACATGGCTGCTTACATACCTTCATTTTTCACCCTCATCCAGAACAAACGCATTTCTCACCTGCTTGTTGTTACAGCTTTAAGAAAATCTTTCTTCGCTGCCTAACAGGAACAAAATACTAATAGATGGCAGCAGGAGAGAATCTTTTGCTTTGCATTGTCTATTGAGATTTTAAGTTTCAAAAGGAATGAATTGTATCCAAGGTGATACTGAAGAAGCTGTTGCTAGTGCTGTGTGCTGTGGACACTCACCTGTGTTTTATGGAAAGAAGACCTGTTTTTTTACCTATTTTGCTTCAGCACTTGGTGTACTGTATTTATTAAAGCCCTTCCAAATTGCAAACTAAATCAAGGAAACAGTTTCCTTTTACTGTTTTCTAAAGAATCACTCTCTTTCATTAAAATATGATTACTTTACTGACGTAAGTCACAGAGGACCAAAATGAACCAATAGGATAATGCTATTTAAGGCTTTTCATGGAGGAGAAGCAGTTAAAATTCCAGCAGTGTGCGTCTGACTCCAGTATATATGATATTTTCTTAAGCACAAATGTGCCAACTGTACTCCACATTATGTTTTGGATTTTGCGCCTCATAATGGTGGATATAATTAGCAAATGGACTGGAATACACAAAACAAAAGACAATATTACTCTAGAAGTAGTGATGGTCCACAGAGCCTGAAAGCCATGCTAACATACGACTGAAATTCAGATCAGGTATTTAGACAAGGAAGATGAAGACACAAAATTAAAGAGAAGGATGGGGATTTCAGTATTCTTAATCAAAGTCTCTCCTAGATGAATCTAGCTGTGCTGCTTTTTAGGAAGAAAAATAGTCTTACAGGCTCCTGTAGCAGACTTAAAAACCTTGTTCCAGCCAAAGTCAAACTACCTGGAGATGGGAATGGAGAAGAGAATCACAGTATAAGAGAAACATGGTTAACCTCTTTTGGTGTTTTGCTGTTAACATTGTTAACCATTTTGCTGTTTTCCTGACAAAAGAACTGGAGAGGAGTGTGAGGCAGGTGTGGTAGGAGTGTGACGGAGACATAAGGTGTAAAGTGAGTAACGCACCAGCCATTGAGGTTGAAGTTTGCTTTTTTCTCTCTGCCTCTGACTAAATTTTCAAAGAGGACAAACATCAGGTATGCATGGCTTGTGTTCTTTCATACTCCTGAAGGTTGGTCCAGATCCATTTGTAGCACTGAAAGTATTTCTACTGACTTACTAGTGCTCAAATTCCATGAGCAATGTTGCAGGCCTTACATA
This sequence comes from Penelope pileata, assembly GCA_013396635.1. Taxonomy (NCBI): domain Eukaryota; kingdom Metazoa; phylum Chordata; class Aves; order Galliformes; family Cracidae; genus Penelope; species Penelope pileata. The sequence continues at coordinate 336,307 of WBMW01005602.1, forward strand.
TTACTCTAATTGCTCCAGAAGGCCATTGAGATGGGCAGGTGAAAATATTCCATAGCCTGACCACCCTGTCTGCTGAACCGTTAGATAAAGAGAGAAAGGCCAATTTTTTCTATGTTTTTTGTGGAGATAAATCTGTGATGCACACTACATGAAGCCCTACTGTATTGATTTAAGCTGGTATCAGTTTAAGAGGAAAAATGGATTGTTTGTCAATAACAATGCATTTCATCAGTTTCTACTGTCCTGCTGACTGTGAGATGAGGACTGAGCTCAATATGTGGACTTTAAGGCTACAGTTAGATAAATGTATCTGTTGAGTTTCAAAATAATGATGTGTTGAAGATGAAGACCATTTATCCATGTCATTTGTCTCTCTGTGACTGAGGAATGAAGTCCAATTGCTTTCAGGTACAAGAGATGAAACAGATGTTCTTTGGTGGAATCAATTTTAAAAGATGTCTGTGATGTCTATTAGATGTCCTTTGCTGCTGTGTCAGCAAATTTCAGGGAGAGATTCCAAGAGGGGAGGATTGATGGAAAAGGAATTGCCTGGGGAAATGTGGCTGGAGTTTAAAGGATTGTGTGTACTAGTAAGCATATGATACTTTTTCATTTGCCTTCTGCCCAGAGATTTAGAAAAAATCAGAGCAATTTTCCTGGCTGCTACCTAGAACTGTAAATCTCATGAATACAAAATATGTAGATAATCCAGATACATTTGCAGTCATGGTTTGTGCAAGCAGAAAACCCATTTCTGTAAGCCTCTTGAGGACACTTGCAAGTACTGTGGCAGGATTTGACCTTGCCTGTGTATTATATCAAAACAAGGAAAGTGTAATTAGGAGGTATAGACTTGAAAGGTCAGATAATTCACTAAAACCTCTATTCAATGTGTAGTTCTCTGAACACCAATGCTAATGTATGACAAACACTGTTGATTAAATCTGGAGTGTCAAATCCCTGCTAATACCGTAATGTTTAATGGATTACAATGGAAAATCATAAGCAAGAAAAGCCACAGGAAGAACAGTGTGATTCTCTAATTATGCAAGCAGTGAAAGGGTAGGCTACATTTTCCTAATCAAAAATACTAGCAGCCAGACAAAATGTGAGTTGCAGTTTCTCTCTGCCACAAATAGGGTTAGTAATTAACATCATGATATGGGCGTCTTCTTCAGCACCCACTATCACTTTTGACATACTTGTTCTTAGTAAATTAATAATGACCCAGTCAGGTCTGAATGGACAGCTGAGGATTTGAGCCAATCTGTTGAAGTCACTGCCATATTTTGGGAATGCCTTTGGACTTCACAGCTCCTGATCTGAGAGACAAGGAAGAAGCACAAAAAAGCCTTCTTTCTGTTGCATTCTTGAACAATGAAAAAAAGCATTCTTTCTGTTTGTGCTTGAATGGTACATGGTCCCTTGGAGCCTGCTGTGGTATGACTCAGATTACACCAAGCTTTAGCTGCTAAGCCTGGTGGAGAGAGTCCATGTATGTCCTGTGGTACATGCCCTGTGTTATATTTAGTCCTGTGCTTGTAAATAAATTTGAAAGAAAAGGTCTGCTTGAAATGTAAGGCTGCAGCTCAAGGGCTTCTACTGAATCCCCAGTGCTGCAGGAGGTGTGACTTTCCCCACTATGGAGTTTGTAGCATTTGCCTAATCATGAACCAAACCAAAAGCACTTTTTTATAAGGAGCAGTGGCCATTACCTCCCCTACATTAGCCCTGTGTGGAGGTCAGCCATCTGTCTGCTGGCAGGTTAGAACCACCATAAGCATCTTTTCCCAAAAGCACTCACCTAGGAAATAAGCTGTAATTTCAGTATGATGGGCGTCTCAGTTAGTCTGTCTCATGTCTCATTCCTTTCTCCAGAAACATCACTCTTACAATACTGCTCCCAAGCACTGAAAAAGAAATACTGGATAAATTCCAAAACTGCTTCCATCTTGCCTTCTTATTGCATTGGTACTGTTTTGCAAGTGAAACATATCTATTTCCCTAATTCTCTTGCAATATCTCGCAAATGAGTTGTGCAACCTGAGGACTTCCTACGCTCAGAGCTCATCATGGCATAGAAAGTCCTGTCATTAGGTAGAAAGTTCTTTAACTGTATCATACAGATTCTGATGTCTTATTCATGATGAAGTCTTTGTTTTTGTGTTTACTTGACTCTTTTGTGATAGAATTGCATCAACAGCAAGAATCGGTAATGTGGGTCTTGTGTCCAATGGTGAGGGTCTATGAAGCATGCAATATACAGATATATAGGATGTTCATTGTTTAGAAATATAGGTGAATAATACTCAACAAAGTGAACATTTCAGTGGTTGTGAAAAACACTGCCTTCTTTTTTGATAGATGAATTGATCTCTCTCTGACATCACAGCATCAATCTGGGTTATTCTTAGGAAGCAGAATCATTTTAGATTTGCACTGGTTACAAAAAGAATAAAAGATTCATGTATAGTTTTAGGTGCTCATATATTGTGTGGAGCTTTTGAGAAAATCTGCTTCCTGTCTTGTCTTCAAGTTTTGATGAGAATAGAAAGATATCTGGCACAGTTTAATCAAGTACTTTTAGAAGTATTGTTTAGGACTGCTATAAACTTGAGAGGTTCTGAAAGCAATAGAAACTATAATTGAGTTTTAAGCTTCTCTGTCCATGAAATTGCATTTTGTCAAAAATATAATCTGTTATGCTTGCACAATAGAATAGCAAACATTTCTACAAAGAGGAAAAAGTGATGAAGAGAAATGAACCAAAGCTGCAGTTCTCTTCCATACTTCCAACCCTTGCATTTCATACGCTGGCAGCAGCAAAGAGGCAAATAGCAGAAGGAATGCCAGTTTGTAAGGGCATCTCTATAAAAGGTGAAGAGGTGTACCTAGCTAGTTCATTCCATAGGACTGAAGGAAGAGCCTGTTGGAATGGATCCTCCAGTCTCTTGAAAAGTTTGTGAACTCTAGATAATATTTAATGAACTCCCCTAACACTGGGGGAGAACAACTTGAAACCATGTGAGTTGTGTGGGAGATTTCATTGTCCATAATTCCTGTTGGGGTTTTCTTACTAGAACATCTTCTTCTAACAACTTTTATTCAATAACTGTTATGTTAATCTGGAAACTAAGGGACAAAGGCTTCATTTTTATCCATGGCCCCTGAACGTTGCTTTTAAACGTAGAGTAAGTGTCATTTAACTTTGTTGATTTTTCCTTTTTCCTATTTTCTTTACATCTATTCTTTTCTTCCACCTACCATGCTAGAAGGTCACAAAAAAGTGCTCTAATAATCTTGATGCATCTGCTCATAAGTGCAAATTAAGATTTCCAATAGAACTTTGTTCAAGTAATGGAAAAGGAATGTGGCGACAACTCCCTTCCGAACCTTGTAGTATCTGGTAATTGAAGTATGAAGTATAAAGTATCTCTATCAGAATAATTCCCCACATGAGGGCTTTTCAGTGATCACCTCTTATTATAATTGCCTGCCTTTATTTGCAGTGAGTGTTTACTTGTGTTCACTATCTATCTTATTCTATCATCTGTTAATTGGCTCTGACTTCTGTCCAGAGGACTATTGCTCCCTCAGCATAGGGCAAACACACAATATGAAAAGGTTGCAGAGCTGCTTTTCTTGATTATTTTTTAACACGGGATTAGACCCGCATTTGTCAGGAGCAATGTATTTATGGTTGATTATTTCTTGGTCTGTTCTGATAGTGGTTCTAGGTACGTTTGTGTTTAGAGAAACATAAATCTTTTTGAATTAAGCTTCTAATTTTTATCAAAATCCTGATATTGGCCTGAATATTCTAGTTTGATAAATCACTTCAGCCAGAACTGCCCTCTGTGAAATAAATTGATTTTAACACCCTGAAATGTTATTTGAGTGCAGTGTTATGTCTTGTCCATGTGAGATGGGAAGAAGTGTGAGGTTGCTTTCCGGAGCTGCTGGGGCTTGGCAGCCTGCTTCATGCCAAGCTTTTGTGGCTTGTGCAGACAGATGAATACATTTGGCCAGAAATAAAATAGTCCAGTCTGTGTTTTTTCTTTTTTTCTTTTTTTTTTCTTTTTTAACAGACAGTAGAGCATTCTCTGTATTAAGTGCTTGGTATTCTTAACTGACATTCCATGATGTCTTATCTTCCTGATCTTTGTGTATTACATTATGACTCCCCACCCCGTGTATAATGGAAGCTAAGTACGAGCTGCTATATTTCCACATGCTGGCTTCTGATAACATTCTATGATCATTCCTTTGTCATCTCATGAACACTAGCTCTGTCTTTTTGATTGACTCGTTGGTCCTGTTTTCAGCATGACTGAAAGTGTGATGTAAGATTTGCAGAGACAAATACAAGTGGATACAAAGGCTTCTGGATACGTGCTTGCAAAACCATAACCATTTCTCTGGAATTTCAAGGCAAACTCCATGCTGTATGCAGGAGCCCTGGCAATTGGTACACCACAACAAGAGATTGAGATAGAAGGGAGAGTGTTATTCAGCTGCCTCTCATCCTCCTTCACAAGGCAAGGTAGACAAACAGCGGGAAGAATCTTATGGAGTGAGATGAAGATCAGGAGATTATTTACCAGCCACTGTTATGAGGAAAAGAAGACTCAGCTGGGGAAATATTGATTTTAATTAATTGCCAATAGAAATATATTTGGGTGTTGAGAAACAACCCACCCCCTCCCCAGTGTGATGTAGTTGTTGATGGGTTGTTGTAGTCAGTCTGTAACAGCTGCTTTCTGCCACTCCTTCATCCTCATACACTTCCCCTGCTCCAGCAAGGGCCCTTCCCATGAGCTACAGTCCTTAAGGGAGTATCCTCCTGCCACGATGTGGGTTCCATGAGTTACGCTGTGGCTGTCTCCTCTGTTGTGGTGGTCCTGTCTGTGAGCTGTGGGAACATGCTGCTCCAGAGCTTGGAGCACCTTCTCTCCTCCTTCTATGATCTCACAGGGGTGTGCTAGCACATTTCCTCACAGGTGCTCAGCTGTGCCTTGTGAGGTCACCGGAACCCTCTAGAACTGGCAGTGCCTGGCAGGAGGCAGCCCGGGCCTCTCCTCACAGAGGCTGTCCCTGCAGCACCTGCTGGCTGTGCATCACCCTGGACACCCATTACAAGATGTCTGAGAGAACTTGTCCCAGTGCTGCATCAATCTGAGGCTGCTCTGAGGTATTGGGGGAGGCCTACCACAGCCGTGACACCTGTTCCTACCGTTGCAGCAGTGTAGACCTGTGGGCTTGTTGTATGGGAGCCCTGCTGCTCATTAGTGGTAGAAGCAAGCTATTTTGTATTGTGTCAGTCAAAGGTATGCTGTAAAAGAGAAGTCCTCTGCTATTGATCTCTTGGTTCTTAGTCAAAGACAACTCAATGCTGGGATCCACCGGAGTCAAAAAAGTGCATCTCATTTATAGGGATGTTGTTTGTGGGCCTTGTTATTCTGGGAGGTTCCTCTCATCTAATCCATCTCTTGTCTTGATTTCTTGCTGCCTGTTTGGATCACAGAAAGAAAACATGTGAGTATCCAAGCTGCTGCTGAACAGCAGCATGGGCCTGGGAGCTTTGGGAAGGGCCATTTTGGCCCATGACAAGGACTAGGTGGCTAAAGTACAGGGAGGTTAAGGCTAATGTAAGCAGATGCTGAGACAGCTTCTTCAAAATTACAGTGACCAAGGATGCACCCTAAGAGCAAAGGAGCTGATTTGTTGACTTTTGGAGCTGTGGCTCTGGTGTGTGGATGTGTATATTTAATGCTTTCTGAAGTTTTTCAAGGAAAATGTTGGCAGTGTTTCATGAAAGCATGAGAATAATAGTTTAATGTATGTTATGTAACAATATTTTTGTTACTTAAATTATAATTTCATATTTGGAATGTGAACTATTTTCTGTGTGGAAAAGCTTATGTTTGTGAATTTGTTGGACTTTTATGTTTAGATTTTTATACTCCATTTACTTATATAGTCACAATTTCATTAAACTTGAAAAGATAGTGGAGGTGTAATCTGGTGAGTTAATGGATATTTTTCCATGTAATTTCATGAAATATCTTAACAGCTTATTTGCTTAATGCTTTGATATTAAAATTCTATTTATTAATGTTTCATTAGAATCTTAGAAATGGTTAATGAAATGTCAAGAACGATGTTGTGGTGTAGGGGGAGCACTCCTCAGGGCCTGAGTGTGTGATTGGGCACCTGGTGAAGGGCAGTGGCTGCCTGGGGAGCACAGGCAAATTGTTTGCATCTGTGCCCTGCCAGGTGACTGGCAGGGGTGGACCCAGGGTGAGGCTGCTGGAGCTCATTTAAGAGCCAGCCACTGAAAGGGGGAGAGCATCTGTTGTGGGGACTG
>WBMW01005602.1:342883-446459 GCA_013396635.1 Penelope pileata
GGGGGGGGAAGTGTTGGTGTCTTGGTGGGGGAATCGCTGTTATGTGAGTCCAAAACTTCTGTTACTCCTGTTTATGACTGTTATATCCTCAAATACTTGGTCTGGGATCACTAAAAATCTGTCCGAAGCAATCTCACTGCTTCATGTGGAAAACATATGGAATAATTGGTAACTATCTCTTAATCAATTTCCTTGTTTAACTTCATTTTTGGTAACTCCAGCCCTGTCATTGGGAAGTCAGATTTCTGTGGGACTTGACTCAAACATTTGCGCTATTTCACAAGAAACATTTACACCTTTGCACCGTTTGTACATGTATGCATCTACACAGATACTGTAGTTATTGGTATTTTCTTTACTTTTGCTATAAAATTTTACAATTGTTGCAATTTAAAAAAATAGGAAGCTTTGTGATAAAAATTAAAATATTTGAGAGAAATCAACAGTTGAAACTTTGGAAATAATACTATGAGAGTTCACACCTATTATTTTTGGCAATATGGCTGTGCTTGGCCTGTTTGTGTGGGAAGATGTGTATGTATCTGGCCTTTAAGTTGCCACTGTGTAACTGGCTTTCAGCACAGTTTCCTGCTTAGAATCTAGGATAGCTGTGGCAGCAAGCCTCCATGAGTGGTTGGAGGCACTGCGGGTGCTCTGAGCGGTGCCAGTGGCTCGGGCTTGCAGGTGGCAGAAACTCACTGGGGCTGGCTGCTTCCAGCGCTGTGGGGCTGCAGTGTGCTGCTCTTTGAGAGGCGGTGTCCTTCTGCCTGGAGCATGGTATTAAGTGAAGTGGTCATGGCTCTTGATCTCCTGTTTTCCTGAGTCTAGGCTTAGAGGCTCTCCGCTGCAAGCTGTTGAGCAGCCTGAGGAGGGTTGCCCTATGGGTGTGGTGGAGTCCTGCTGAGTTTCTTCTCTGCCTTCTTGCTTGGCAGGTCCAAGGACTGTCCATCACTGAGCTATCCGGCCGTCAGACTTTAAGGCCTTGTTCAGTCTTCTGCTCGAGGCAGCCTGGCTGTGAGATGAGAGGCAACAAATGGGACACAAGGTAAGAAAAGATTCAGTCTCAGTGGTTTACTTTAACAGTCGCGATAATTGTATAAGTACCTATTTTGTAGGATTTCTTACAGTGTTTTTTTTGTGCCCTGGAAGCTGAAAATATATTTGCTTAGATGTCAAAAACAAAAAAAATAGAGGTAAACTGGCCGAATGTTTTCCCTGAGGTTCAGAAAGACATAGCTGTGTAGTCTTGAACGTGACAGGCTACATGACAGGGTGGTTTGGTGATGTTACCAACATTATAAACCACTGTTTCTTAATTCCATTTTTAATTTGCAAAGCTGTATTTTATCGTATCTATAAATGTTGAAAGGGTTAAATGTTCTGCTGCTTGTGCCACGCCAATAACTCTACTTTTGTAAATTCTCACATCAGTGCATATCAATACTATGTTATGTAGATATATAGAATTTCTCCTGCCTGTTAATATCATATTTCATATGAAATATAGTGTGAAACGTGCCTGTTAAAATGCTAGGTTGAAGTGCTGTGGCCTGTGTCCCATACTGTGGTAGGGTGCAGTGCTGTGAAATGCCTACCACAATGTGCAAGGTATCATGTAGTCTCAACAAAAGGCACTCAAAACATTTCCTAGAGTTCAGGCTGCCTCTGGCTCGTGTCCATCAGATAACTGGAGTAGTAGTTTATCTTTGCTTCCATCAGTTAGGGAGTCTGTCCTCAGTCACCCGTGTACTGCACATCTCAGTGGGGAGAGGTTTCTTTGTGTCCCCACAATATTTCCAAGTAGTTTCATTGCTGCCAGAAGTCTGCCTTGTTTTGATTTGGTTTTGGCTACCTTATGAGTGTACTTCAGTTCTTTGATCTGCAAGGTCTCCGTTCTCTTACTCCTTTCAGCCCTTCCAGTAACAGTATGTGTCCCTGTATTGATGTTTTTCCCAAAAGGCTTCTCTTTTTAATCCCACATGGTAACAAAGGCCATATTTCAGCCTGACCCCAGCTGAATATAAGTGCCGCAGCGTTGTGATGGTGACTTTGCGTATGAGCAATTGCAAATGAATTTCTTTTGCCTGTGTCGATGTGATTGGAGCAGCAGCTAGCCTAAAGGTAAATGCTGAAGTTGGTTACGATGGATTGTGGGGCACTGTGTAGTGGTAGAGGTGATTCTAGGGCATTGTAGCTAAAACTCTGAAATTTGATAAGTTAAAAACTTAGCATGCTGTCATATAGTGGTTGATAATCTGACTAAATGTGTTAAGACATAATTCAGTGAAGTTAAATGCAAAATATCCCTTCACTTCAGGGAGACCTCATTGCAGCCTAATACCATATGCAAGAGTTTGTGCTGCTTTGCAAATGAACAGCTAACTGAGTAGTCGTATTGTCAACAACTGATTTTTGTCACAAAAATATTTTTGTGCGGAAAAAGCCCCACACAACCTTCTGTTTCCAGTACTCATTGCATATTATTCACAATGCTCATTCAGTAATTTCTGCTGACGTTGTCTATAGCCTGCAAACACGTTTGCTGGGTCATCTGTGACTCCAAGACTAAGCTTTTTCTTGCAGTGTAAAGCCATAACTTTTAATTAAATGATGCAAGCAACTGAAGAGAATGGGAAGGTGCAGAACAGAATACTAAATCCTTGAACAATCTGGGAACTTTCAGTGAACATTTTCACATAGTGAATAGGTCAAAAAGAAATGGGGGGGAAATACAAAGCATAATGTGGCTGTGTTGTTACTAATGTTGAGGTCTCAGTGGTTTGTCTACTAACAGTCCTTCTCCAAATGTGCAAGGATGTTATCTATTCAGTGTGATAGCAATGACTGCCTATTCAGAACAGCACTGAGATACTATATCTCATTTTGATTGTGCTGTGAATAGGGGACAAAAGCTTTTCATTGTGAGAGTTGTTACTTACTAGAGAATAGAACTGTTCAAATTATTATGAATTAACCAACTATTTTTATTTAATGCACCATTTACCAACCATCCCAGCTTCTGTAAATCCTGTTGTAACATGTTGGTCACTACTCAATAGATTTTTAACAGATACCTTTGAGACTGTTTGTTCAGGAAGTCCCCACCTGTTTTCTAGAAAGCATTATTAGTAAGCTAAGAAGTATAGAACTAAACTGCTAAATGTGGTTGCCATTTTTCAGGGCTTCAATAACGGAAAACTCTGCTTTTCAGTCGTATGTCTGTTATTACAAGGCAGTGTCTAAATCCTCAGCTTAGTGAACATACACTTGAGCAGGCTGAGACTAGTGGGGCAGCTGTCATTCCTGTGGTATCATCTGATAAACTAGAATCCAAAGATGGCAAAAAACTAAGCTTGTAGGTAAAGGCTTTAAAAGGCTTAGACGGGCTATCTGTAACTGCAGGTATATCTTGCAGTGATAGAAACTGTGGAAAAGCTGACTGGCCTAATGATGTACTCCTTCCTCTGGACCTTAACGGGTAGATTTTCTACAGAGCTGGATGTGAGAAGTGATTTGGGGGTGGCTGATACCTGCAATGTGTTGGCTTTCAGAAGTAAATCATTATGTGTGCTATGGGTGTTGCTGGCAGGAGCACCAGAAAATAAATACTCAATTAGTATAAACACAGCAATCACTCATTAAAAGTACTGTATATTTAACTTTTAATGAGAAAACGACTACATATCAAATCCTTCAGATCTGGTAAGTGAGAAAATTATAGTATGTGAATTCTTTGAAACGGATGACTGTTTTGTCAATTAAAGAGATAGTAGCTGAAGTTAAATATACTTAACCAGAAAATTATTCTCTTACTTCAGAATTTTTAACTAGTTGAGTTACTGTTTCCTTGGTAATGGCAGGGTGGCAGATATTTCATCATCCTTGACAGTTGCAGGATATGGGGGCCCATATTTGTTCATGGAACAAGGATTTAAGCTATGGAGTCCTGAAAATTCTGCACTTGTGTCTATGTTTTGACTGCAGTTCAGTTCCTGCCACCTCTCAGATCAAAGCCTCAGGTCAGATGTGTTAAATCTGTCAGTGGGGTAGGTATTTTTTGTAACATCTGAAGTGAATTGCAAAAGTGATTATTACAGGTCTGGTTATGGCAGCTTTCTGAAGGGCTGAGTCCTTTGATGTACTTAAATTATGTGCCAAAAAGCAGAGAAATTATGATCAGTTATGTTCTCAGACTCTACCCTGAGTTCTAGGGCATGCTGTGCTGAGTGAGTAGTAATACTAGGCAAAAGTAACTGTAGATAACTGAGATGACTTTGGTTATCTGAAATGATACTACATACTTGAGTTTAAGCAGCTGAATCTTTTCCATGTCACTGAAGTCAGGAAAGCTCCTTAATAGGTGGTAGGATTGTTAATTTAGGTATTGTTGAGTGAGGCCCTAAAAATAAATTAGGAGCTGTAGTAGGTAGATAGGATAAATATACACTTTCTATGGTATCTAAATTCTTCAAAGTTGGGACAAAATTTTAGAAAGATTCCCCCATCTCTTAGCGAAGTTTTGTTTTCTCCTGGTTTCCTAAGATCTCAACAACTTGGCTTGTCATCAAGCGTCTTGCTAGGAACAGGTGTTCAAATAGTTGACACAAGCAGTCACTATAATAGTTTTCAGTATTTTAGGAGTGCTTTCAGAATCAAAGCCTGTTGATGCAATCTGAAGGTCTGTTTGGTTAAAGTGCGTATTTCCATCGCTTTCCACAGTGTGGAAGTGGGCAGTTGAACAGAATTATCGAGTCTTCTAGTAATGGGGCAACACTGAGTTGTACAACATTCTTATTACGTATTACAATGCTGTAGCAGGTGACTAATGCTTCAGTCAGCATTTTGGAGATAGAATGGGATAGGATCCGTCTTCAATCAGATTTACTTGCTATGTTTTACATAGGTCTCAATACCAACTGTACACTGTGAGAAAGGGAGCTGTATTTAGCCACCGGTTGCATTTTGAGTTCTCCTTTTTTTTTGTGTTGGTAGTGAAGGGGAGTATACAGATTGAGCTGTGTAGAATATAGGTTATTTCTACTTGCCTCATGCGATTGCCAAAACCTTTTTGTGAAGCAGATCTGACTTTGTAGTTTTTATTCTTTTTATTATTTATTTTACTTTTAAAATAATAGCAGGGCACTTGAGAGTACAGTTTCTGCTTGAGGATGGATGAAAAATCCTCTGGAGAGAGTTCTAGTCACTCTCCATCTCTAGTGTGTTGCAGATTAGTGTCTGTAGAAGTCAGTAGGAATTAAGTATACAGACTTCTACAGAAATGTACCTAAATTTCACAGAACTTGCCTACTTAAGTCCAAGCTATTTAAATCTTTAGCCAGAAAAATATTGTATGTACTTGTGTTGAGTTCATTGAAGGTACATTGGTTTCTACCAGTCTAATTTTTTTTTTTTTTTAAATCCTTGCTAGATGTTATTCTTTCGCCGTTACTTGGCTTCTGATATGCTTGTCAGAAGTTTGTTGTCTTCAGGCTCATGCCTTCCTGGATTTGTGATATATGCATTCCTTCCAAAAGAGGAAAAAAGAGTAAGCTTTCATTCTGAGCCTTTCTTGCCATGTCTCAAGCAACTTGCTGGGTTAGTGATGCTGCTTTTTTACTGGTGTGTGTACTTTGCTGCCCTACTGAGGAATGCAAATCAGAGTAGTACCTGCTCTGAACATTGTGAGGCAGCAAGTTGCATGCTGCTGTTGCATTTTAATACTGAGAGGCTTTGGTTTAACAGGTAGGAGACATCCCTTCTGGCCGCTGCTGATATGGTAAATATAATGCAGTATGTACCTTTTCATTTCAATTTGAGTTGCCATACGTTTGGAATTTCCTGTATGTGACTTGTTTCTCCCTTGGTAGATTTTAAAGATGGCATGGCTTTTTGTTTTTCTAGGTATCTGAGACCCTACCAGTTTGGATTCTTCCAGCATATGCACAGTGTTAATATTGGAGTTTTCAAACTAGTAGCAGTTCAAGTGCTACTGAGCTTGGTGTGCCGTGCTTGATAGCAATGTGCAGGAGGCCAGATGCATCCTGTAAGTGCCAGATTTCCTGTCAACACGCTTGATGTCTGATATGTCCAAGGCAGAATTCCTGTCAGGTAGAAAAAGCAGAATAATTGTTGCTATGAGTTTGAGCAACTCTCCATACATCCATTCCCAGTTTGGAAACTTCTGACATAACCTTGCAGTTTTAGGTATGTGAGTTTCTAACCCAAAGAACTACCTTTTCTTGGTCTCTAGCTATTCCAAGCCCATTTTGTTAGAAATACATCCTTTAAATACTGTGTATTTTTCAGCATTTGTTGTGATGACTGTATTTGTTTTTTTTTTTTCTAATATGTGATTGTAATCTAAAAATACAAGTGATCTTTTCAATTTAGCAACCCAAAAATAGGGACTGAAAGGGTAGAAGGGTTGACTTGAGTCACTTCTTGATGGGGTTTCCGTATCTGATCAAATGTAGGAGTGCGTATGCATGTATGTGACTAAGTTTCTTAAATATGGTCTGATGTCGTAGAACTGTCTAATACTTGACATCCTTTGTGTTTTTAATGACTGAAACATCTGTTAAGAGGTCATAGCAACCCTTTGCTGCAGCGTTTTATTATGGAAATGTATCTCTTACAGGGAGATATTAATGACACTCTCTGGAATCGAAGTACTTTATGTTCTTGATTCAGATGGACTTTCTTACATACATTCTGGTCTCTGCTTTTCCATCATGTCTTTAAACTGTTAATTAATCTTTCTGGTCTCTACTTTTCCATCACATCTTTAAACTGTTAATTACATTGGCCTTTTGAGCAGATGGCTAAACGGATCGTGGCAATCGTAAACCCTTCTGTATTGCTGTGTTTCATTATATGGTTTTGTTGTGTTTGTAATGCCATCAGGCTATAAGGTGCTTTTCTCAAAGTACTCCACATTCTGTCACTTCAGCAGAGCAGTGTTACCATTCCCATTTTAAATATTAGTAAACCTGAAGTGCTACTGATCTCACCAGAAAATGTCTGTGTATCTGTTCTTCTCTTTATAGTATCCTTACAGATACTTTTGCTCCTGAGTGAATAGTTTGTCATGTGACAGGGAAAATGACTCTACTCCTGACTAAGGATAGTGACCAATCATCAGTCCGTGTGTATTCACTGACATTCATGAGTAGTGTCATGTGTCTATTTAATATCCTCCTAAATTAATACTACCACTTATAGCTCACATTGCTTGAAAGCATTGTTCACACTACACCTGCTTAAAGTTTCTTTCTTACTGTGCACTAGCCTACTGATTCCTCATCTTCCTACTGATGTTGTTTTGTTTGGTATATGGGTTTATATAAACTATTTCAGAATTCTAGGACACTTGTAAAAGGATTTCCTTGTTGCTGCAAACCCAACTGGGACCTGTGTCCTATGGACTTCTTCTGAAAGGGTTTTGAATTCTATCTTCACGGCTGACTGCTGTTATAGTATAGATGACAGTGAAAGAGCTCAGACTTATTCTTTCTGTCATTAAGTTGTTCCTTTTGTAATGAATCTCAGAATAAATCGGGAGACAGTTACATTGCTGTAGAAGATGCTTTCAATTAAACTAAACATCATTTTGCCATTTCAACAAAATGAGAAACATCAGTATCTTTGAAAAAAGGGGTTTCTGAAATAACTCATTTTGGAATAGTAAAGATGTAAGACCAAGTTACAGTTGCCAGGCGCTAAGTCCAGTTTGTGTTCTGTTGTAGTGGATTGACGCTCTGACATTTTGTGAAGAGTTGGATATATTTAACATCAAGCATAATTGCTGTCCTGGGTAGGGAAGCTTTATTGAATTATGGCATAAAATCAGCAGGATTCACAGACAGTGTAGAAGATTTGAAATCATGCAGGCTGTGCTTAAGTGAGGGTTACAGCTCTACTGGAGTACTCTGGGGCTAGAAGGTGGAAGGGGGACCTGACCTCAGCTGTAGCACACAGAGCAGGACTGTACCAAGTCTTCAGCAACACAAGAGATTTCCATGCACTGCTGTCTACACAACGCTTGAGCTTGGATGTTATATCCTGGCATACTGAATTCCCCCTGTAGATGTATTAAGCTGACTGAGGAAGTCCAGCACATCTGGGGTCACAGAAGCTCTACTTGCTGAAAATGGAAATCTGTCAGTGGTCGTGTAGTGATTGTGGTAACTTGATACTTTGGAATTCGTTCTTCAATGTGTCGATGATGTATGATATGGAGTCAAGAACTTAGTGTCCATCTCTTTGTCGTGGTTTAGGCTCCAGAGTCAAGACCTTTGCCATTTGGAGGAGACCAGTTGCCAGTGGACTCTATTATTCTTATTTTCAGTTTTTCCTTAGTATTATAATTCTTTGGTCACTTTTGATATCACTGTTTAATTTGGTCAGAGGTACGTTTGTATATGCATACAGATAAATTCTTTTCAGCATGTAATTTCTTGAGTGTAAATTACTACTTAGTTTCTGTATCCAACTCAGTTTCCAGAATGTGACATGCTTCTGTTGCAGTGGTTTCATGGTGCTCTCTCAAAGAAGTGCATAAAACTAGCTTAACCCCTCAGCCTCAGTAATATCAGTTCTTGGCAAGATATAGAAAACAATGTTTCCTGGATCCATCAAGGTGCTTCCAAGGTCATCTAATATCCTTATATAACTTCTTTTGCCTTCCATAGTTGAAATATATGTATAATAGTACTGAGTTTATCCCACTATTGTTTTTATATATAAATGTATAAGCTTGGTTTTGACAAACAATCTCTTATATTTAGGAAGGTGTATAAATTAGTTTATACTAAAATCCAAGGCTAATTGAATGCAATTACAGAATCAGATTATACAAGCCTTGCCCAACGCTGGTTGAAGATGATGGGATGTAAGCAGTGATACAATAAGTGATGAGTTCTGTAAGATCGGTTTATGAAGACGAACTGAAATCTGCTTTTTATCATAAACAGATACCTTTTATCAGAAAATATCATCCTTGTCTGCTGTCAAGATAAACTGATGTTTAAAGGGAACCACTGGATTTGTTCCCAACTTCCTGTCTAATCTCTTAATGAGGGGAAATCAACAGTGCAGGTGATAACAATCTTTGTGGGAATTGTTTACTATGAATGTGCATACATTTCATTGGGAGCTGAGGGGGGAGAAACTAAGTTACAATAGCTTTGTCTGTCTTCTTTGAGAGGAGAAAAAAGGAAAGAAATAAAAAAGCTCCCATGGAGATAATTGAAGCTGAAACATTTCTTATGCTCTTGAGAAGAGCTGCAGAAAGCAAATTGTATGAAAAGAACAAAGGGGGAAATGTCATATGTCAGCCCTCCCTGTTCTCTTCTTGGCTGCATGCCCAGTCTCTAAGCTCATATTAAGCTTTGCCATAGCAACAATACCAGTGAAGCGTTTTCCAGTCCGGAGTGTACCTCTCCCTGCAGGTTTAGGGAGGAGAGATCTTGAAATTGTTTGTTTTTAACATTATGCATTAATTGTGAGGCTTCAGGATAAAAGCCACAACAAACCACAAACCAAAACCCACCTGCTTTCAAAAGGGAAGTAAACCAAACTCTGCAATAAAATTGTTTTATGCTTTTTTGAAAAAACTAAGAACATGTCGTGCTCAGTAGGCATCAAAACAAGGATAAACTGGGAGGGAACTATCTTCTGTACTGAAGAGGGGCAATAAAGCATCCTAGAGAATCACAATGGTGTTGCAAATTCAGTAGGAATACAACTAGTATAAAAGAACTTAAAGCTATTTAGACTTTTTTTATGGACAGGACATTGTGTAATCTTGAACCTTAAATCTCAAACTTTGAAGAATCAAGGACATAGATTGCTACCTGCGAATGAACTCATTCTGAGGCCGTGACTCTGTAGCATTATTCTTTCTTGCCAGGATGTCAATTAACTGAGTGAGCGTTAGAAAGCAATGATTTCACCATCAGATGTGCTGGAATTTTGTAGATGTAAATATGCATAAGCACAAGATTCCTTAAGGTTTTCGGTGTACTCTAATACAAATGCACACAAAGCTATGGCTGCGTATTTGGCAGAAAGTGTGCTCTGCCCTCCTAAACATCTACTTCTATGTTCTGTAATTGTGGGCAAAATACTACATCGTGGTTTATTCTTGCTGCTGTTGCCTTACTGTCTGCTAATGCTTGGTAGTAGGAGTCTGGGACCCGCAAGGGTTGCATTTATTAGAAGGAAAACTAATGGTAGGAGTTAAGTAGTTTTTTGTGCACCTTTTTTTACAAAAGACGTATTTTGAATCCTTTTTCCTTTGTCGAAGATGTGATGGGCAGCTGCTTGCTAGTACTACCTCTGTCAGAAAAGACATACAGAGTACTGCATTATGCAGTTCCACCTAATCTATGCACTTTTTTTCTGGGAGCAGTGCTGCTATTTCCTTACTGTGTCTTCCTCCTAGTCTATTTAATGACACGTGTAGATTACTCTGCACTGATCAACACCTCAAGATTGGTGTCACAAGTCATTTGCTGAGAGATCTACTTATCCTTTCAGAGTCGGCTTTTCTTCACTCTTAAGACAGCACAGTGGAATAGGAGTTTGTGTTACTTTAGACATAAAAGAGCATATTCACTTTTATCCAGAGGGCCAGTGAGCATGCCCTGCTCTGCTTGTTCCCCGCAAATCAATTGTATAAATTGCTGGATACACACTCACTGAAACCCAGGAGAGCAATATTGTTTTGAGTAGAGCTGATCATCAGCATATCAAAATTGTACTTGTATTGAGAATTTAAATTAACTGCCTTCTGAAGATGGCCTTCAGATCTAGAATTGTACTTTGACAACAGTTGGTCTCAGTGATGCTTCCAAAGTATTTTTATCCTTTCTTTGTCCCCTTTTAATTTTTTCCCCTTCCTTACTAGTTAGGTCAGTATCATTATTAAAGGAAATCTTTAGTGAATTGAGTAGGAAACTACCTGAGGTCCTGTAAATGCTTTTCTTTCTCAAGAGCTATCATGTTTTGTGGTTTACAATATAGTCTCACGAACAGTTGTACTGACATAAATAAGGCAGGACTGGGGTGGAAATAAATGATTAAATGCAGGGGACTGTTTTTGCTGGTGCTGCCACTGGAAGAACAATAGTCAAAACTGTTCTTTCTTTTGGTTTAATATGAATAAATTCTCTTTTTGAAGGTGAGTACAGGAGGACAACCTGATTGGAGAAGATAGGATTTGGGAAGGGGAAGAAAACTTATTCAGTACTTGCAGTGGAGTGTGAATGAATAGTTTGAGCAAATACATATTGATATTTATATTAATTATGGAATGCATGCCCTTAGTAAGAGGAAATTTATTTTAAACCTTTCAATATACATTTAGAAAACCTCTTAAGATACCCATAGCTTAGAAATGACTGTCCTACACATTTAGCACATAAAAGCTGAATATGTCTAAGTACAGATGCATTGCTTTTATGCTTGCACAGTATTCGTTCACTGATTAGTCACTTAAATTGTTGGCAATCAAGATTTCATGCTGAGGAACTTATCAATTCTAGCTTGCTAATGCCAACAGCAAGCTGTTATGTTATTAATAACTGTAATTTAGGGAAAGAGCACCTCTTCTGTGTTGTTTGGTTGCTGAAGAGATTAGCTGGCTGCTTGAATAACATGAGTCCAGAAGAGTGCCTCTGGTCAGACTCAGGGCATTAGGTAAGGGTCACAGAGCATTCATGCGACTTGATGGTGAACTAGAACAGAAGATTTATTTTAAGTGATCTCAGCATTGTGGTACGCCTGAGGCACTGTCTTGGGGCATATTCTGGTCTCATGATTCAGATCCATTGTATGGTTGCTTGTTAGCATATGCTTTGTGCTTGGACCTTACTGCTGCTATGTAATACATCAAGTATTCTGCTTATATCAAACAAATATTCTGGCATTATCCATATCCTTGGCTTCCAACAGTGGAAGAGTAGATGTGCAAGGGACTTAAAGCTTTTCACTGTATTGTGGAGACTGCGTGTACTGTCTGACCTCTCTTGTAAGCACAGCTTTCTTCAACACTGCACCAGACTGTGTGTTCTAGGGAAAAAGCCTATCTGGTGTTAGTGGTGGCTTGTTCAGTGTGGCCTATCTCACAAATTTCAAAACTGAAAGAATTATTAAATTGTGGTTCCACTTCTGTTGTGGATTTGCTTGGACATAAAATATTATTCCTCAGCCCTTTCTGTGTATAGCTACGATGGAATGAGTTCTAGGAGGCTGACAGACTGTTATTTGGAGGAATCCCACCCTTCTTTATGATCTCATAAATTCATCCTCGCTGTAAGTTGAGCCTTAAAATGTTTTTGAACTTATCTTGTATTTCAATCTGTGCTTTTTAAAAAAATTCTTTTAAAAATTATTTTTAGGATTAATGTGAGCACTCACTTTTTTTGTGCCTGAACTCAGAATACTGTTTTTTTCTGTTGCAAAGTACCATCACTTCGATCTACTGGTAAATACTATTTTAAGAAGGTATACTGACATGACTAATTGCACGAAAAATCAATCATAAAAGCATAAAACTATTTAGTTCTGTAATATGCTGTATTTCTAAGAACCCCTGAGTGGTGTGAGTTACTTTGAGTTAGATGAATACCTACTGACATAATCAAAACTTGTTCAAAGCAGTCTTCTGATGCATATTTATGTTGATCCGCATCAATATGGATCTCATCTCTTGATAGAAATCTGCCAGCTGAGGGAGATTTTGACATACACAGCCAGGGAATAGAATGGCTGTATCTGTGCTTGAAGGCAGATGTGCTCTCCTCTTGTCCCACTCTGTCTTATTACTTCTGCCAGGCAGTGTCATGTCTCCCACCCAACTCACCTTTCCTTTGGAAAGGAGCACATGCCTTTAAATCAAAAAAAGATAAGGAACGAGATGTACCTGAGAGCTCACTGGTTTGTAGCTCAGACACAGCTCATAATGAGACCAATTAAATACGTATTTTAAGCTCATAAATTGATGAACATCTTTGTCACCTTATTTTTCTGTTGAAAGTCAATCTCATAGGGTTGGTGGGGATTGGGGCTTCTTGAACAGAGTTTAAGAGGTGCTGTAGATAGCCTATAGCTCTGACCCTTTTGAATAAGAAGAGGTAATGGATCCAAATTAGAGCTCAAACATCTTCAAACCTATAGGAGAATTGAAATAATACCTTTGTGTTTTTTGTGTACACATAAAATCATACAAGTATATGAAAACATTAAGGAAAATGCTTCACTCTGTTTAAAATTCTTTTCTGATAATTTCATTACTCATTTTACTAGTTCTGTTGCAAGTCTGAGCCAATTTACTCCAGGAGAATCAAGGATATGTATTTCCTATAGCAAAACATAACACAATCAGTATGGCCATAACAGAGGAGATGGTACCAAAGCCAATAAACCTGGGCTGACAGCGGAGTGTAGCCAGTAGGTGCGATAGAGTAGTATAAGTGTTTATGATCTTTCACGGTACAATACATACGTTCCAGTGTTACATCTTCTCCATAAAGGAGGGAAAGGAGTGTCTAGGTTTGAACATACACCCAGTTAGATTAAGGTAAAATGATACAAAAAGGTCTACATGCAATCATCAGCTCTCTGTACTACAATTACCCCAAAAGTAAAGTATTGACACTAACAGTTAGACCTCTCTTAGCCACATGGCTAAACCATATGACTTTATAAGGTGACACTCTAACAATTAAATGTCTTAAATTGTGTGGCTAAGCAATACAATTTTATGAGAAACTGAAATAAGCCTTGCAATTACTAAATAGTTTTTAAGGGGGGGGGGAAAAAGAAAGAGAAAAATGGAGAGAGAATGAGAAACAGAAGAACAGAGGGAAAAAAATCACTGGTCTGTCCTGATTCCAGTGCTGGCACTGGAGGAGGAATTGGGAATGGGGAGGTGTGTGTGCTTGTCCAAAGTATCGAAGTCTCTGATGTCTCAAACTGACAAAAAGCCAAGCAAAAGAGGGCCTCTCTCAGACATCGTTTTATGCCTGCTAGGTTTGCAGGTGCACTATCCCAAGGTTGTAAACAAGCAGGCTTGCAATAACAAGTTTTATCAAAAAAAGTTTGTAGCAAAGTTTCTTGCTGGAAAAGTAGGCCTGTTCGGTTGGCAAGGCTATCCCATGACTCCCGCAGCATTCTATACCTCCCTGATAACAGCCTTCGATTTGTCAGGGTAATGGCCTCATCTTGGAAGTGTTTGAGACATACACAGCATACAGGAGAAAGAAAAGTGTTGGTCCTTTACATCCAACTAGTTTTAGATGTCTAGTTTAGATGTCTCTGCATTGTCCTTTGTGTTGGGATACGGACGTACCTGGAGTAACGTGAGTCTGAGATGTTGCTGTTAGGTGTGCATATTTCAATCTGATGCAGATAGTTCTTGCAAGGAACACTGTAAAATTTCATTTTGGTGCTACTCTGTGCCCTAAGGAAAAGAATAATTATAATTTTAATGTGGACACTTTATTGATATTTCAGAATTATAGGAGAAAAATGAGCAATTAAGTTTTTATGTTTTTATACTTCAGGACATGTAACTATCTCTCTCCTCCATATGAATGAGTTAGAGAAGGTCAAATGGTGAGTGCAAGCAATCTTTTTAGATTATTCCACCATAGTGTTTTTTTTTTTTTAAAAAAAAAAACAACAAAAAACTTCTGGTCTCCAGGAAAAAGTGTTTTAAGTGTTGGAGTTGAAGATTAGCCAGTCAGGTCCATGCCAAAATATCTAATTAAACAGTTCATTTTTCAAAAACAACTGGGACCAATAAGAGCAGATGGTTCTCAGCACTCTAGAAATTTAGGCTGCTTATTTCAAGTCAGCGCAGATGGAGATGCCTAGCTTTACAACCTACATGTGAAAATATTGATTTTTGTCTATTAAATATGCTCTTTTACTGGTCTTATCTAATAAATACACAATAGGTCACAGTTTCACTATGGTCCCGCAAAACCTCTGGTACACTTACCTGCATCAAGAGACTCAGTGAAGAATCTGGGACCTTGATGCTGTTTGTTAATGGTGCTGGTTTCTCTGAAGATGGGTGTGTGGCTCAGACAGAATTTGGCAATAACAGCTCTCAGTTACTCTGACAGTTCCATGGAGCTGGTTTCCACAGTTGCACAAAGCAAGCTATAATGTGTTATGCTGCCTCATGAGTGTGTGTGCAGAGCCAGTTCTAGGCCTATGAACTGCAAAGGTCAAAGAAAAGCAGCAGAAAGAAGTCCTTACTTCAAGAAATTAGTTATTTTTCCCTACAATATCAGTAAATGAAAGAATTTACTTCTTGATATCTCAACTTCTACTAGACCCAGCCTTCCTATGCAAGCAAACCACTCCTGGTTTTGTGCAAATGTGCTGAACAGTGGCTGTCTGAGCATGCCCTTGGTGAGCTCTCCGATGGGGTCCCTTGTATGGCAGAGTGTCAGTCAGTGTAATAGCGTAGCGTTCACTGAGACTATTGTCTGAAGCTGCAAGAGGCCCAGAAAGGAACCAAGACACAGGTCTCAGGGTGCTGTAATGAGTGGTGAGCGAAAAGTGAAGGAAGTAAAATACTGGGACCTCTGAAGAGAGCTCATGAAACTGCTAACAGACAAAATGTTTAAAATTTCAGGGCTGAGAGACTTGTTCACAGGAATATTAAATTTGTAATCAATTTCAAAGCAGTATGGATAAAGAAACAAGGCTGGGAATTGTCTTCTGACTTGATAGTGTTGCTGTGTATAACCACCTCCTGCTGTTAAATCCTTTTCAGTTCTACATTTACAAATTGTAGTGATGTTTATATACAGTATGCACTCTGAATGCATGGTGATATGAAATTGTTCATCACTAATGCATGTTGCAACAAATGCAAATGTTCAAGGATGGTTTTCAAGGTTTGCAAATAATTCAAGTGCTTTTGTAGATCTTCTTGTTACTATTGGTCTTTGCAATTGTTCTAAGATATGCCAATGTACTGCCATGGAAGTGCCAAATGAAAAAATAGTGGCAAGCATGAATTTGGTGAAGACCTAATAAGTGATACTGAAAGTCTATGTTAAAATGCTGACTCTTTCCATAATACAATTTTATACAAAAATGTTTAAAAATGTGTCTGAAGGGAATAACTTTAGTGTCAAAGATCAATTTATGTAATTTGTCACCAATACCGATCTGTTTCATTTCTGATAATAATGTAGCTGTTAGTCAGAACTGTTTCTTTTACTGTAGCTTCTAGAGATGCAGTTAGGAACTGCGATTTGTAGTTATCTCACTCTAGTGTATTCCTCAGCTACAAATGTTACTTTTTTTCTCCAAATAGGCTGAGAGCATTGAGAGTTAGTGTATCAGCTCTATTATTTAGATAACTTTGCCACAGAAGAAGAAATTTCATCAGATGCTGTAGACAATGCTCTGTGATTCTACCCTTGGTGCTGATGCTTTTCCTGATTGCAGATAACATAACTTCTGTGATGACCCTGGTTTTGGCTTTTTAGATTGCTCTGTGCTGCTGCAATCATTTTATTTATATATACACTGAGCCCAGTGATTCAGGCGTACTGGTGCAGGGAAGTGCAGGGTGCAGGAATCATCATCTTGTTTTGCTGCTGATGAAACAAATTCTTTATCTTGAACATGAAATAACAATTTCAGACTAAGCAAAATGAGGACAATGACCTTGTAGTTTGGACACGTTTGAATGCAGGGTATCCTAAAGGCAGAAGATTATATTTAAGTATTTCCTTGTCATCTTAGTAGCGTCTTGATAGTCAAAGAAGTTATTCACCATTTAGGTCACAGACAAGGGATCACAAACTTGCCATTTTCTTTCAAAAATAACTGAATTGACCAATTTTATACAAAATAAGCAGAATATTAGGCTGTAAAAATCTTTCTTAAATACTTTGGCTGGATTTAACGTGTTAAGTGACACAGTACTTCAAGTTTTATTGACATATATTCATAATATATATGGCTCTAGTGCTGGTACTTGTTTCATTGTTTTTCTTTTAACATATAAGAATTGTAAATGCTGGGACACTTTTTTCACAATATTCCTTGCAGCTTTCATAACAATATTAATAGAAATGCTTGTAAGAGCTACAGTAAGTTCCAGAACTGCCTGCAGAGGCAGATCACCTCACTGATGCTTGTCATCGCTGCATACAATGCATTTTAATAAGCTATCTGGCTGGCGTGAAGTAGCCTAGCAGTGAATTGTAGTTGGTCATTGCTCATCAGTAACGGAGGCCCCTTGCTTCTAATCGTTGTCTATTGTATCCTTAAATAGATTGTATCCCTTTCACTTAATAACCATTTTCCTTCAATAAAAGGAGTGGTGCTTGGCTTATGATGTTAGGAGTACTTCCGTCTCCTTATAAAGAGGATGAGAATGCAGCTAGAGAGTGAATTTGAGGAACAGATCACTAGTATGCATACTAACTTAGTGTATATATACACTGTATAAATTGCCTCAGTCAGATTATGCTTTGAAGCTTGCAGGGAAACATTAATTTCCTCCTACTTCCATTTCTCCTTTTCACCCCAAGAAATAAGACAAAATCAGGTTTGGGGCCTAGATGGCTTCCTAACGGGCATCTCTCAAGCATTTCCTGTTAGCTAACGTGCACTAGTCAGAACGGATCTCTAGTATTATTGTGAATGGCACAGGCTGTTTGGGCCATGATGATATATTTGGCAATGAGTCTTCAGCTTTTACTCTGTAGCTACATTCTGTCATTTCATACATGCTGCATATTCCATCAAGCTAATAAAGCAACTGTTTGCTATGCATGACCTGCTCTGTAGTGTGGCTGACGGACAGCTGCACCATTTTAAACCTAACACTATATTATTATACCTGCTGCCAGGCCCTAAGCTGTATTTCAGAAATATTTCTTGTCATGGAAATGTTAGAGGGATGGAAAGTAATTTTATAGAGTCAGTGCAAACTGGAATGTTGCGCAGAGCGGGGATCCACCACAGCTGAGGCATTAACTGCCAGACTTCTGGGTGTGGAGATGTGCGTTGACACCAAAGCCCCCAAGAAAATATATTCCCCTATGGTACTGTGCCATTCTATATTAGTTAAAAAATCACTTAAGTGTTGTGACTTGGTATGAAGGAATGCATCTAGCGATAGAATGGCTCTTTTTAAAATGCAGCTACCTTAATGCAAGGCGGGTAAACTGCAGTTATGGGGAATACAGAATGGCACTTCCTAGTTTGTGACCCAAGTGAACAATAGCCTGTGAATTTTCAATGGGAACTCCATCCATTTGGCATGTTCTGAAGGAGTAAGCCTCTTTTGAGGAAGGATTAAGGCATCTTTTTTGTGTTCTATAAACTGAGCTTGGCAGATGTCATTTAACAGTGTCCATTAGAAGATTCAAAAAATGTTGAAAATGGCTGTGGTGGAGTACCAGAGCACCCAAAGCCAAAATGGTGCTATCTCTTCCTGCTAAAGAAACAATGTCTTTCCTCTAACACTGCCTCTGCTGAGGTCCTCAGAGTCTGGGTTCCTTCAAATATATGTATACTAAAAGAAGTTCTGTGTATTGTATCGAGTGAAATTTTTCTTCTTGTCTGAAGAAGTCAATCTTGGTACTTAGGGCACATTCATCTGGAAGGGCTTGTGAAATTAAAGTAGTTACTTGTGTACCAAAAAAGAAAAAGCTGAAGAAAAACTGTTTCATCATGAAAAGTACATCAAATGTGGTTATCTCCTTTAGTATAAACTGTTTATTTTCTGGTATATTGCAAGTACTCTAAGAATTACTTATTGTAGTCTTTGGAAGAATGGAACTAGTAAACTTGGACTTTACCAAGGATGAAGCTTTGGAGTATGACAGTCCTTTAGGTGTCTAATCCCATGGGCAGGCATTTTGAGGACCCCATAACTGCTGCTTAGTACCTTTTTCACCTTTATCTCAGCTTATGCAGATTATCGATAAACTCAGGAGAACATAAATTGGATGCAATGTGAAAATGTTGTATTGATACTCTGTGATTAGTGATGACTGGATTTTTAGCAGTGTACAACTGAGGAGAAGGATCGGAGTTTGTTGCTTGAAACATGTAACACTAGGTGTAGCAATGGTAGTTACCCTGACTGACCATTTGTTTTAGGGTCACTGCAATGCTTTCCTAGATGTCCTACACTAGCTTTAACAGGCCTCATCCCCACTGTCACATGAGGGACTTCTAATGCTAAACAATGTTTCAGAGCAACTTCCATCGCAGTCAGTGGCGAATGGAACATGGTGTAAAGGTATCGTGGCAGTGAGAGCTCTGTAGGGTAAAGCTGCGATACGCTGATGCAGAGAGACGAACAGATGACCCTTGATTTCTGTATCCTGACTTTTTCCTACTCCTTCGCTGGCTCTGTTCTAATGTAGAATCAAAGTTCTGAAAGGCAGATAGTAAAAATGATACATTGCTGCTGTGTAAGGGTTTATAGTCCCTGATGAACGAAGGTGCTATTAAATTGTAAAAAGTATATGATTGTGTGGAAGGATAAACATGTCAAAAAGAATCTACTTGTAAATGAGACCTGCACCAGAAAGCCTAACTTGCATAGGATGAAATTCTTTGATATGGATGTACAGCTATCCTTCTCTTGCTACTTTGATGCAAGTGTATTTTGCACATCCTAACTATCCTATTACAGACATTCTGGTAAATCTGTCAATATCAGAGTGAAAACAAAGCAGAACAGCAGTAAAAGATCTGTGAGTATGGGAGATGGTTAGAGAGGCAGGTGTAATTTGCCTAATTTGCCTTTGATTGCTGTGCTCAAATCTGAATATCAGATTTGGCATGATTATTTTGGATGCTGTGTTCTTGAATAAGATAGAAAATACTGACAAAGTAATCCTATGTTCCCTGTAAATACAGACAACTGTGTGAGAACTTGGTGTCAGAGGCTGAGACTCAGAAGCAGTGTTGGATGCCTTCATCTCTGGGTGTCCAATATCACATCCTGGAAGCTTGGCCTATTTGCAGGAGTGGAAAGTGTGACAGTTGGAGTGGATGTGACAGTTGCAGAGCAAAATAATTACAGTGACTTGAGAAGTTTTATTTCTTAGCATGTGGAACTCAACTGCCTTATGGTCACTGGGAAAATGGACTGATTAATGAATCTACTTGAAAAAATACTTGTCTGAATGTGAAAGAAAGAATAGGAAACAAGCTCACTTCTCCTTAGACAATAGCACGCGTCTGTCTGCAATTTTCTTCAGTGGCAAGAGAAGTAATGCACTTTATAGTCAGTTACTAGGTGGCAGATGTTGTCCAAATATAGAACAAAGACATGATCCTTGTCCTGAAGACTTTATGATCTGTGTATAAACAGACAGCAGGTGGATACACCAGACATGGGAAAACAAAACAATGAGATGAGAGCAGTCAGCATCGCGGGGATCATAGCACAACAGCTGCCTGCTCATTGTTCAGGTTTTAGATGGGTATCGTGGCAAAAGGCAGTTTGGAGAGATTTGGAAGAGCTTAGTGTTGTTTTGGAGAATTATAATTTATTGTGTGACTTATGCTGGAAAAATGTTCTTAACAATTCAAAGTGCAATTGAGAAATAGGCTTAACGTTCTGTTTCTTCAGGAAAAAATCCTTTTCCCATCCCCTGTTTCTTTGATGGTTTAGGGTAAACCTTCATTGAATGATTTACGAGATTAGCCCATCAGTTTCTCAATTCTAGCAATTATTTACATAGCATTGGAGTATACTTGTGATATAATCATATGATTTGCAGTTCTCACCTGCAACTGTTTAGTGTTGTATCTTTCTGAATTGTAGAGCCATATTTTATTATAATCTGTTGTAAAAGTTCACATTTCTGAATATATAATATAATCAATATATAGTTGGATTGAAGAATATCATTTAGATGGTCTGTTATTGCAGCCAGAACTTATGCTTAAATGCTTATTATTACTGCATATTGTGTTTTTGTGCCAAAATCCTGTGAGTGATTGTAGGTGGTTTCATTCTCTAAGACTTTATTGTACTTGCTCCTTTCTCTTGCTGTCTGTCCTCCTTCTCATTCCTCTTCGTATTTTACTTTAGCTTCTCTGTAAACCCTACATTTCTACTGAGCTACTAAATGCAGCCTTTGTTTTACACTTGTTTATAATGAGAAAATTCTCTGATACTAAGTGTTCATGGAGCATCTTGAGTATATGTAAACCTATACTTTCCAGTACAGCTGCACATATACAACTTGGTCATATTGTCTTTCAGTACTGATATCTTCTCTTTGTATTTACATACGAATATATAAAATAACCATATAAAGTAAGGCAAAAAAATCTGCTACTACCTCAGATTGACATCTTTTTAAAGTCGCAATGAGATTCAAGTCTCAGTTCCCCCCACCACATAATCAGTGTCACTATTCAACGCAGATGAAGTTGCCTGTTGCAAGATGCTCTGCATTAAGATCTCAGAACCACAAGTTGGTACAAGGTACAGAGTGTTCAGGGGAAGCGTTGCTGCATGTTTATTTCATTTCTGTGTTTTTCTGGGTATGTATTGTTGGTCACTGTTGTAGGGAAGATATGGCTAAATGAGTCCTGAGCCACAGGGGCTGTTTATATATTCTAAATTGGTGTATCTTGAGAGGAGCAGAAGTGCATTTTACAACTCTATGTGAGAATACAGAGATGAATCTTTACTATACTTTTTCTTTTAGAGTATTAGGGCTACCTTCTCACTTCAACAAATGCGTAAGCAAATGTATTAAATGAGCAGAAATGGAGGAATCGGCTGCGGTTCCTTTGGGTTCAAGGCCTTGCTCCTAAGGCTTGAGAGATCTGATGTTAGCAGTGAGCTCCGCAGTACGCTTGCTAATTGCTCCCTACTTTGGTTTTTCATCTGTAAAATGTGCATAACAGTTTTCTTTCTCGCTTTCTTTATTGAAAACTTCTTGGATTTGCAGCTTTTCTTTTTTTTTTTTTTATTAACTGTGATTTGAACTGGAGCCCGGGAGGTCAGGTTTAACATGAGTAGTTACAGTGAAAGCCAGGTACTTCAGCTGTTCTTTAGGGCATATAGCATAATCTATATAAAGCAAAGGAGTCTAAATGCATTTTTTCAGTGCTGTCCTCAATTTAAAATCCATGCATTTTTTTTTTTTTTAACAAATTCTAAACCACATTCTACAATTCTAATGTGAAGAAAAGCTCTTTTCCTCTGAAAAAGTCAATGTGTTTGGGTCAACCCAGCGGTGATTTCATGTGAATTAGGGTCCCAGCATTAAGTTCAAGGGGATGTTCTCCAAGAGAAAGGGCTCCTGATGTAAACAAAGGTTGCAGGACCAGGGCTATTACGTGTGACCTGCAGGTAAAGGTAGTCACAGGCTTAGCAGTGGAAATACAGGAGTAGCTTTAATTCCTTCTGCACTTCTGCCATGGATTCTAAATGCTAATGTTTCCTCAATGTAAGCTTTTAGAGGTGTTTGTTAAACATATGCTCAGTCACTGCACAATGTATCCTTTTTGGCAAGACCACAAATGCTCAGAGACAGCAAGTAGGAAAGAATGAGCGACTGCTTTTTACAAGTGTAACAGCTGGAAGAAAGGAACAAGCTGGTGAACCATTTTGAGCACTCACACAACTCTAGCCCATGTGGGAGAGTTCTATTTATTTATCTATTTTTTACTCCCTTTCTCTCTTTACCTGTGTACATTTATACCTTAAAGTATTTCTGCTGAAAGCAGTGCTAGCATTTTAAATGTATTTGGTTTTGCACACAGTCAGATATACCAGTATCTGTCATACCTATTAAACTATTTTAGATGAGAGTAGCAGGGGAAGCAGCTTGCTACTGTGCTATGATTCTGGAGAGGCTTTTCTGTTTTTAATTTTACCACAGTCAATACTTAAAGAGCATGTCAGAGTTTGTAACAGACGCTTATCCATAAAATAGGGAAACCATATAACATCTCAGACTTCTTTCAGGGTTTCATTATGTTCTTCTCTTCTTTATTCTGGATGTGTGCATCTTATGGTGTGTTTGCAGCAGTAATGGCACTTAATATTGTATTCTAGTCAGTACCTATGGTGCACTCAGTTGCTCTGTTGTGGCTGGGAATGCTGTGAAGGGATCATCATGGTAGCATGCTTTGGGAGACCTTACTGGTGACATGGCAGGAGTAAAAGCTGCAAACTATTAGAGATTTTGGTTCTGAGGTATTGCTGGGGAGAATGGCGAACAGGGTCTTTAGAGAGCTGGGCTTCTGATGTGCAAAATAGATGAGCAGAGGCGAGTGGGCGAATGAGAACAAGGAGCTCAGCCCCAAGACGCGGCTTCCTTCAGTTTCTCCAGCTCTCTCCCTCTGCAGCAGTTAGTTCTGCAGCAGTTCTACATAAAGGAGGTGGGATGTTGTACCAGGAGTGGGAGAAGTGCATAATAGGAGGACAGAGGCAGCTTACTAATGTGGAAGAAGCTGTCAAGCTGCACAGAATAAAATATCTGCTCCCAGTGCTGGTTAACCTTCTTGACATATACATTAATAATAGTCATGCTGTGTATGAAAACAATGACTTTGTGAATCTCATGTTATATTCATATGTAAACATAATATCCTC
The DNA here is from genome assembly GCA_013396635.1 of Penelope pileata. NCBI lineage: Eukaryota > Metazoa > Chordata > Aves > Galliformes > Cracidae > Penelope > Penelope pileata. Next base: position 366,507 of record WBMW01005602.1, read on the forward strand.
TAGAAGAGTTGTTTTCTTTTCAAAAACAAATCACTCATTGCATCTTTATACCTGATGTTATTCAAATGGAAAGCAATGCTACAGTTTCATCACAAGATATAGACCTCTAACCCATAAAGACTGAGCGATGTATTCTGTGCTTGAGAGAAACATAACCCCATTATCACTGACAGCAGTATGCCTGTGCATCAAGGGTGCAGAAGAATATATCATGGAAATGCCAGATTGTATTTGTCACCCTCAAAATGTCTGACTTGTTTATCAAATGGAGTAAATCTGAAGCCATATTTATCTGGAGGGTGGGGGAAAAAAAAACCCACTCAATCTCTTGAAAGCATGAATGTTAATTTAACAGGGGGACAAGAATCATGGTTCAAAAGTCAACAGAAATTGGTTTGCCAGCTTTACCCTCTATAGTTGGAAATCCTACTAGTAACAGTCTTCAGTACTGTGTAGTCCCTTGTTTTATTAGGCCAGCGAGCATCCCTGCTTTCTCTGAAAATATCTGAAGAAATCTACTTTTTAGTTAATGAATCTGTTTGGTTAATAATTCTAAGGCTGGAGTGAAAATTTAGATCTTGAACTGGGCTGCATGGTGTAGAAAGTCACTGTTCATTTAGGATCTTCTGCATTTCAGTGGGAAGAGCAGTACAGGATGATGGTTGTTAGTGTTTTCTGGACAGTGACTGAGTTATTGTGAAAAATGCACCCTTTGCCATTCTTAAGCAGCTAATGAAGAGCTTTTATATTGCAATGCTGTCACTTTCCTCAGTCATTATACTCTAATGGAAAGTGTTTTTTTTATAAACAAAATCCATGTTTTCAGAAGTATTTAGGAACAGAATTTTCAGTGGGAATGTTTTATTTCTTTCAGTGGGACTCGCGTACCCAATGCCTTTTCTCCTATTCGATCCAGGCGCTCTTATGTTTATTTTCATATCTGAATACCTTGAAGAATATCTGAATACCTTGAAGAAAAAGGCCCCGTATGCCTGCTTTGCTCTGTTCTGTTGCAATCTTTAGGGGCAGCAGCGCAGGAAGCTTACTGGAGTGTGTGCTCTGGGAGACTGTAGCACAGATGCCCTACAGCCCAGCTGAAAGCTTACTGAAGTCAATGGAAAAACATCTCTTTAACCTTGTAAGCTCTTTATTTAGCCCATGAGCTCATCAGGCCTGTAGCTGTTGCTTTGTTTTGTTTGTACAGTTCTGAGTACCACAAGACTCTACTCCCATTGATTTCTGGGCACTGTCACATCAATACAATTAAAGATATTAACTTTCTTGTAAGCACGTTCATTATTTACCATTTCCTTTCAGTGATGTTGCTGTCACTTTGCTGTGCTCTGCATGCTAACAATTAAGAGGGCCAGATGGCTGAGAGGCTCAGCTTTCCATTTCTCTGTACTCTGACCACTGATTTCAGATTCTAGAAAACGTTTTTGAGGTTACGAGGTCACAGCTTGGGAAATCTATGAAACAGTGCCGCTTCTATTCCAAACTGGAATTAAAGCAGACTGCAGTGTGCCTGCTGCCTTGCAATGGAATGGCAGTCAGCTCTAAGAAAGAATGTAAGCAGATGTAGACCATCCTCCTGCTCTGTGCATCTAGAGCAGTGGATGTTTGGCCATGGCTTCTGGACACTGCTGTAAGACTTGTATTCTAAAGGAGCATTCTCTTTGGAAACTGTTGTCCTGTTGCTGCTGTGCTCTACACCAGGATCAAAATATTTTCCCTCATAGTGCCTAGTTTCCCTGTTATGGTAGAGACAAACACTGCTTTCTTCTCCATACTGACAGCCTGAAAAGAGCACCAGTTAAATGCTGTTGAACAAGTAGTAGAAGCTGCTGAACAGCTGTGTCATGTTTCAGTGAGTGCTCTGCAATAGTGGGTGGGTCAGGGCATTTGAGGGAGTGAGTGGAACAGCTGTGGGGGGAGGACAAAGTTTTCTGCTGTGTAGCCTTTAGCAGCTTGTGGAGAGAAGTTATTTGTATGTTACTGCTGTGCAGTAAGGTGGAGGGAGAAAAGTGAAAAGTCAAGGAAGGGAAAAGTATAGGCAGTATAAGGAAAACATAAGGCATGACCTCCAACAACTTTGCATAGACTCAAAGACAGTGCTGGAAGGGAATGTCTGATGGCTGGGCTTTATGTGAATCTAAATGCTTACTTAATTCATGGGCTGCTTGTTAAAATAATGCCTCAAGCAGCCAACCTGGTATGACATACTAAAACGGTGGCTGGGATTTTGACAGGCCATCAGGCCATGAAGTCTTTCATTGGCTCAGCTTCATCCTGACAATATGATAAGGCTGTGAAATAAAAAAGCTTACATATGTGCACCATCCAAATCTCTTTGACATCTTGAGGCCTAGGCCTCCTTCACAGACTATTAAGTCTTTGGATCAATTTTTAGCTGTCATATCTCAACCATCTCATTCAGGGGGTTGTGAGCATCCGCAGCATTGTCAAACGTTGGTGCACTGAGTTGGACATGACTAAGCAGGTAATGCCAAAGGCTGGCAATTCACTGCTGCAGCAACTATACAGTGCTCAGCAACTATTTGTAATTGGATTCTAAAACAATCCCCTACTATGCATAATAAAAATCTATAAAACCTTCAAACAGAAAAGATGAAAGTACCAGAAAAGATGACTGCATGCCTCTAAAACATACATTGTGCAGGAGGGGAGAAGAGAAATCTGAAACAGGCCTTCAAATCTCTCAATGCTGTGATGCAGTTCTGAATAGCTTCATGACTCCTGGCATCTGTTAGCAGCATGGTTTTTTTGGATAGCAGAGTTGGAGAAAAGGTTTAACAGACAGAATTACATAGTGAAGGAGTTATACTGCTTCTGAGATGAGAACTGTCTTTTCCTGGTCTAACTTATTGTTCTAGCTGTGACAGTACTTATGAGATCAGGAAAGCAATGTCCTGTATGTTTTCATCATTACATTTCTAGATAGCTTTGCAGCTGCTGCATTGAATACATAACTTCTGTAAATCAGATTGAGCTCAGGGACTGAGCTTGTTACACTACACATTCTTTAAAAAGGACAAAACAGGCTAAGCAGCTGTCCTCAGAACACTTAAAAACACTACTATTAAAAATAGTTAGAATTTGCTTTTCTCAAAAATGGAACTTGTTATTTTTGCCTCTCGTTTCATGTTGATGAACGCCTGGCACAACTGAAGTATGGTTAAAATTATGAAGTTCTGCCTTTTCTTGCCTCCATCCAGATTTCATGGGTAATGACACCTGTGGGACAAGCAAGGTCAGAGCTTTTATATGAACTGTGAATGGTAAAACAAATGCCTAAAAATAATTCCGCTTTTGAAACGGTAGCAAGATGGTGTTGGTGGATCTGGTAAATGAAAGCATGCAGAAAAATCCATTTTAATATTCAGTTTCCATTTTGGCTATAAAATTCCCTGAACTCCAGCAGGTGGCACTGAGCAACAGTCTGAAATTCAAGTGCTGCAAAAGTGAAGAGTAATTTCCATCCTTGAAATGAAAAAGATACTGGATTCATTTAGGAACTAAATGGCACAGATGTGGCAGGCACATGAAGGCATCTAAACAAATGAAGCACATTTTTCAGACTGGTAGCTTCTAAGTCAGCCTTAGAAGGTGAAATCTTCTTGATCCCTGCATTGCCTCCTGGTACCTCCTCATTTGGGCAGGCACTATTGCTTTATGTTGTAATGCAGTGCTTGACAGATAAGGGTTGTTACCTTTTGAAGTACAGAAAACAATTCACTGTTAGATTAATAGAAATGCAGAATGTGTTTTTGAATAGCTCATTTTGCATCTGAGTCTTTTTTCATGGAAGATATAATGAATTGAAGTGTGATAGGCAATTTAATTCATTATAGCTGTCAACCGGTGTGCACTGCTGCACTTGATTTGTTTCAGTGCCTCTTGCAGGTTGCTGGTGAGGTGTTGGTCATTGCACTCCATTTTGTGAACTACTCAGATAGTGAAAACAAAAGAAAAGGTTACTGGGCACGCTGGGAGCATAGCTTGCTTTTCTGTAGATGTGAGGAAAATACAGGGAGAAAAAGTAAGCATACATGCTGGCTAAGCCCTTGTGCACAGAGGTAAACATCTGAGCCTTTGTTGGTGATTAAATTAAGACATAAATGAAGACATAAATGCATCCTGTTGTATCCTGGTACAGCTTCTCTGCTCTGAAGGGAGGAAGTAAATTCTTTCTGAAATAAGCAAAATAAAAATCTGAAAATCTGGTTTATTAACTGAGTTTATTATTCATTTACCTACCACCTCAAATATAAAAATCCAATGCAGGTGCTGCTGGCAAGAACTAACAGCCCTGAGTATAGAGGATTGTCTTGTGTTTCTGCCTTTCTTTTCTTAAGGTGTCTGTCTTCCACTGAAGTGAAAGGAACTTTTGTGTTTGAGGTGTTCTGCAATGTCACTAAGTATCTGCACCAAGTCTTAAACTGAAAGAGATTGTGAGTTGAGGCAAACGCTATCACAGATACAGAGAGTTGAAAGGGGCACTCTTGCGTAATTGCAGCTTGGCTCATTTGCCCTTAAGAAAGGGGAGGTGGAATTTCTGCAACTTTGTTTCCATGTATTGATGAGGAGAATTGTTTCCCTTTTGCCAAGAACTTTCCTTCAGTACGGAGAAGCCCCATCAGTATGTATGTCAGCGTGAACCTGCTAGGTAGCTCATCCCATTTAGTGAGCCTACAGCTGTCTTTGGCTAGGAGTTAAACGCTTGAACCACACACATACTGGAAGTAAGAGTAGCTTCAGGGAGAGCTAACTATGGAGCTAAAGGTGAGGTAAGGTAAGCTTACCTCAAAAAATGAAAAATGAACATTGAATTCCAGCAGTACAGATCAGTAAACTCCCAGTTATCAAAACTCTACATTTTCAGATTATTCTCTCACATTTGTGAGAACCAGAAATCATTTTAACAACTTCCTGAATTAGTATTTGAAAGGTGTAGAAGATTTTGATAATGCTGGATGAAATTTTTACTGGCTGCGGTAACAAACCGCATGTTTTGGTGAAACTAATGTTGAGACTGTTTGCAAATGGAGATGAATTGCATGAGCAATTGTAGGTACGCTGCTCACGGAGGAAGCTTTGGATCTACTGGTGCTGCTGCCACCTGTCCTACTGCCTTCCTGTGAGCAATATCCTTGTCCACATTGAAAAAACCAGGTGTTTAATTTGCAAACTTTTCATCCTAACTCTAGGAGCCTTGATCACCAAGGTATGTTTGGAGATGCTCAGTCCCTTTCCTTCCACTCCTAGTACTTAAGAAATATAGAAAGAGGGTGGGAATGAGTCTGGAGCCTTTTGGTAGGAGCACTCATCTTAAATGGATTCCAGTCAGTGTCAAGTAGTAATACCGAAGATTGGATATGGGCTACCAGCTCATGCTGCTAGACAACTTGACTTCTCCGCTAGAAGGTCTGTACTTCAGAAGCAGACTAACTTGATCAGTGAACGGAGAAGGCAGAACTCTGATACTGTCATGTATCCTGTCCTCATTTCTTTTCCTTTCCTTGGAAATGTTTAAAAGCAAAGGTTTGTTCAATAATGAATAATACGATGTGTGTGACAAAAATAATATTTTATTTTCTGTTGGGTTGGGAAAACAAGGAAGTAATAAATTTGAGAAGGCCCCTACTATGTCTTTTGAGCTTGAACCTGAACCTTTCTTGTTTTATGAATATAAAATAGAAAAATTTTTTAAACTTGTAAGCAAAGTCTTTGTACTGTTTTTTCTGTATTGCTACTTCACAACTGTGTGAGTAGTCCTTTGAGTTTGTATGTAGCCTTTCATTTAAAAATGAAGTGAAACACTTCTAGTCACATGCAATATTAACTGCTCTTTAGAGAAGGAGCTGTGTAATTTATTTTCCTTCAAGATGCTGGGGTATCAGTATATAAGGATTAGTGTTTTTCTAGAGCTAGCAGCAGCAATTTGAGGCATTGCGGAGTTAGCTGTTCAGTGCACTGAGTTACAAATGTATTAAAATTAAAACCTAAGAAAGAATTTAACTACTTAAACTCCCGTTAAAACTTTTTGAAAAGACTGCTAAGAGGCTGCTTGGTTTCAGCAATGTTTTGTGAAGAGATCTGTAGCACACAGCAAGATACACTATGCTACCATCTACCTAGAGAAATAATTAAGTGGTGGGTTTAGGTGAAGAGATGAGGTGGAAAAAGTATTAAATACCAGGAAAGGAAGATGAGATTAATCTTATCAGATTAGACTTTCCGTCAATCACTGTTTTGGTCTATCTTCTGTCCTTTTCAAAGGACTAGGTTGGCTGCAGATGCATGTGTTCCTATAATTACTGTTGTGGGGTGATGTGAAGAAATCAGTCAAGTGCAGCAGGATGGATGCTGAGGGTTGACTTTGTATCTTGCTGACATCTTATTGTAAGTGACACTTCCAAGAGCTTGTTTATTGAACTCCTACTTCTGTATGTGATAGTGAACTAGGAGGTTGCAACACGGTGACTCAGGACTTTTCAGCCTTCTCCCTTTGTTTGAGCAATGGCTGACAATTGGTCCTGTCCAGATCAGGTTGATGGCTGCTCCATAACCATTCCCTACCACTTGTAACTGATGCAGACCCCTTGATGCCTGGGGGCTTGGATGGCTGCAGTAACTGGCAATGCTAATGCTCTGGTGGGGCCTGTTTGTTTAGTTGCAGATTAACTGTCTGTTGACTGGGTTTAGGAGGAATTTTATATCTTTTGTTTGGATCACCTAGCTGCTTTTTGCCAGAGGCTTTTTTCTGTAGGTAATTATGGGACTATAATTGCCAATTAAGTGATAAGCCACAAGAAAGTCAGTATTCGTCAGCTACTGATGCGTGCTTCCAGTGTGTTGTGCAGCGCAAGTGGCATAGGAAGTGACAAATGGAGTTGGGGTTTCCTTGCAGTCAACGCAATTAGACATAGTAACAGAAATGGGATGAAGAACAGATTCTTTCAAAATATTCCTTCATCCCCCTGCTTTCTGACTCATTCTTTCCTTACTGTTGCTGTGTGCCAGCCTGAGCTCAATTCTATTTAAAACACTCTTTTAACGTGGAGATGCTGGCAGTATCAGTCTTAGTTTAGTGTACAGTGGTGAGAAGTGAAAGTAGTAGCAGGTTTCTTTTAAATCATTCTGTGCTCTTCAAAGCTCGGTTACAAGAGCTCAGCTGAGGTGTTTAGAAATGAAACGAGTGATGGCTTTGCCCAGCCTCAAAAACAAAACACAGCTTAGCTGAGCTGTTGATTTTAAATTTCTCTTCAAAGACAGCCAAGCAATTTGAGTACCACATTGGAGAAACATAGCATTTCTTGGCTGTTCGTAGCATGAAGTGCAGAAGTAGCTTTCTAGTCCTTTTAGACCTGAAAATGGGGGGTTAATCTTCATGTTGATCACAAAGATGTTTTATTGTGAAAGAAAATGATCAGGGAAAACTTTCTGAGCTCACTTTATATGAGTTGCTTTTTATTTACACTCACTCACTTGTGTATGTAATAATGCAGGATGAGAAGAAGCTATTTTGCACCCAGAAAAGTAGAAGTTTCTTCTATGTGGGGAAGAAAAATAGGCATACAACTTCTGCTGAGGTGGAATGCTTCAGTTTGCACTTCGTTACTGAGCAAAATCAGTCCTAACAAAGTGAAATTCTAATAAGAATATGATAATGACTGTAGTTACATTTGGATTTAACATCCAGCCTTCGAAGGCAGAGTGCGAGACCAAGTACTCTTTCCATTTTGAGTGAGCTTAAGAAATATATTCAAAGACAAAACTTTGTTGTTACTCTAAGTACAGTGAATAGGCTGTTGTCTCTTCAAAGAGTTATTATAGCCCAGTCACTATACTAATGCCTAATATCCAAAGTAACATTTTATTGCAGCTCACAATGCTCTAGATACGTAGACTTTGCCTATCTCCACTTCTAGTGTTGCCTTTTACCTTCCCATGCTACATTGGCTCCAAAGTTTCATAAATTATTTTTCCTTGAGAGGAAAAGAAGATGGTTTTGTTATGAGCTGTCATCATTCTGAGCCCTTTGAGGGAAATACGATGGTGGTTTCTTCCACACTGTGGGATCTTCTTTGGGTCATTTTTGTATTACTACAAACACAATGCTCTCACTTGCTCTTTCTTCATTGATTCACAGTTCGACATTATATCCAAGGTCTGTGATTTGTTAGATTTCACATGTGCAGGATACGTGTTCTTTGTTACTTCTAAAACCAGTTTTACCCTGCTTCCACAGCTGCTTTCATACAGTGACTGTAAATCAAGCTTCTGTGATTTGGTAGTTCTGCAGTCCTGTATCACCCTGTGTTTGCTATTTCAAGGCCTCTGCTGTAATTTTCCGCCTGTAATTCTGGGGCCACTGTTATAACATGTCTTTCTCAGATATCACTCAGGCTATGGTTTACTTATTTGTGAGCACAAGCTGGTCCTGCGTTCCTCTTCGTGGGTCACTAAGAGTTCAGTCTAAAATAAGAGAAGCTGTGGAAGACAGCCATGCATACAGATGCACAGAGGCAAAATGCAGCTCCTTGTTACCAATGTCTTCCAGTTATGACAGTGCCATTGGTATGTTATAGAAATGGCAGCAATAAGTGATTATATAAATTCAATGATGGTGGCAAAAAGTATTATCAATTTAGTAGTAAGGTTGTACGCTTAGAAAAAATATTCAAGAGAAGAAAATCCTTGTCTGAAGATTTGGACCTTTTGAAATTTTATTGCAGGTGATGTGGATGGTTTGCTTATGTCAACCTTTCTTCTATAGGCTGTCCTAAGAATACTAAGATAAAATAACCTATTTGAGCAACAAATAATTTCAACTCTGATACTTGATTTAATTTCCAGTAAATCTATGACTCTGCAATATTTATGACTGATCAGAAACAGGCCTACTTAAAAATAACTCTGACAAGAATCCAGTACAAGTCTACTTGTGCATGAAACCAAGAACTTTCAAGACTTTCTCAGGACAAAAATGTCCCAGAATAACAGCAATCTATTTGGATCATTTGCTTGGGGTGTGGGAGAGATCCAGAATAAAAGCCACACTTGACTAATCAGGGACTTTTAGATCTCCTGCAGCTCTTTACAATGACAGTATGCATCTATCTCATCAGAGAAAATATTTTGCCTTGGAAGTTTCATCAAGGTTAGTATGTTATTGTAATAAATTGCAAAGACAATAACAACAAAACACGCAGCAAGCCCATGTTTTGAATATTTTAATATTTTCAGGTGGAAAATAACTTACTTGATTTTGTAGAAGACCTATACAAATGCTTAATGAATTCAGATGCTTAATCAATGCAGATCAGTATAGCACCACTACCATCAAATGGAGGGATGTTCACTTTGTACCCCAAGGGGTGTACCTTGAACAGATGCAGAGCAAGATGCACATATATGGTATTCAGGGTATGTGTCAATACTGAGCAATTATTCAGCGATGCCTTTACTTTGGTGTGAGCATCATACTATTTACTCAAAAACTTGTGTGGAGCCACTTTGTGGTAGGGATCTGGCATGGGGAGAGGATCCCACTTGAGATGAACTTCTGTAAGAATAATTTATACTTTGTCCAATCTATCTCAACAAAAACTTTGTTGTAGACTTGAAAGGAATTGAGATGATGTCTTGCAGTTAGGGACAAGTGTGTTGACTAAGGGAAGCTGCAGTTTGTAAATGGTGTTTGGTATTGCCAAGCAGGCAGCATTTGTCAGCTAGGCATTTTCTTTCATGAGCAAAATGGAAAAGAAATCCTATGTGCTGTATAACACATCTAAAAGGGATTCACTACAGCAGAGAAGCAGATGGTCAGAACCTGTAGGCTTGTAGTGCTGTGAAATGAGTGATGTGTGCTGGTGGAAGAGACCCCAGGGGGACAGAAACATTAAGAGATGTAGTAAGCTTTGGCTGAATTTGAATCAGAAGGAATTGATTTCAGATCGTGGCATCTCCTGAATATTTTGCATATGTTCTTGAAAAAAAATGACTTCTGTAGGAAGGTTTTTTCCCTAAAGCATAGGGATGTAAAGGAACTAAGGCTTTATCCACAGCTGTCACAAAAGAACAAAAAGATATTGTCAAGGATTGCGAGTAAATTTATTGTATGGTTATAGGATAGCGGGGGGGTTTTTTTGCAGAAAATTGCACTATTCAAACAGAAAACTGAACACAAAGTGTTGTTTTGATAAGAATTATCTCCAATCAATATCTTTTTTTTAAGAATACCTTTAAGTTTTCAAGTAAAACGTTCTTTGACATAGTTTATTTTTGAAATCTTGTTAATGAGGGGGAGAATAAAATACAAATATTATAAATGACCAAATTAAATAATTCAGGTGAGTCTTAAAATGTATGCTTTGTGAGTAACATGCAAGAAATAACTTAATAATTTCAGCTTTGAGAAGTACTTCACATCTCAAATGGTTGCAAGATTGGAAAACTATTTTCTGCTCATTCCTGTCAATTGAGTTAAGTGTGAAAAGCAGAATAATACATTTTTTGGTGAATAATATATTAATTTAGGAATAGGTCACTATTGTTATCCTTATAATCATGACACATATAGTTTAAAACAAACAAACAAAAAAAAACCCGAGAACTTTGTAGGTGGATTACTCTGAAAGTATTTCAAATGTAATTTGGAGATCAGTAGTGCTCTGATTACTAAGTAGAATCAGCTTCACTACAGCAGTTGCTGGTAAAAGAAATTTCAGATGCTTGAAAAATCTTGCACAGAATCTGAGAAAAATTTTTTTTTGGTCATTTTAAAACAGAAGTGCTGTATTGTAGATCAGAGGTAAGATGACAGCTAAATTGGTGAACTACTGAACTGATATATTCAGTAATAACAGCAAATTGCGTCTCATCAGTCTGACCTGAGTTAAACATCTTTTCATGGCTATTGCTATCAAGTGCAACGCTAAGAGTGGCAATAATTTGTTTTATGGTTGAGGCTCAAGATAAACAGAAAAACGGCATGCTGGGTATTATGGATGAGATTTGGGTTAGCTTTCGTGTTTTCTTCAAATATTTTGTTCTTGATATTAGTCCTGCTAAACTTCTGGAGTTGCTTATTCAGAGTCACTGGCTGCTGTAACTTATTGCCATTAATCGATGTTATACCTATATGTATTGGGTCTGAACAATATAAAGGGGTAATGAGGCATGATGTTCATTTTCGATACATTTTGTAGGACTACTTATCTCTGGAAGAAATGAACTGAAACTTCTCTTGGAGTACCTATTAATCCATTACACTGAATATGCATTTTCATTTTTCATCCCTTAGGAGAAAACTTTTTCCCTTTGGTCAATTGAGTATGGCACAAGGGTAATAACAAGTCTAATGGATGCTGTAAGCCACCACCTTTTAAATGCATAATGGGATTGATTCAGAACATAGTGTCTGTACTGGTGGAATCCCTGGTGCTTTAACAACTGGAATCATGATAAAGATCCAGTTAACGCTGACTTCTTATATATTAAGCCCCTATTATAAAATTTTCTTTCTACAGCACATTCCCTTGTACTTCTGAATTATGCAGTGCTTTCTTAAATAGTTTAATATGACAGTGGAATCAAATTCAAGAGGATTTTATCATTTTCATGTAAATACATAGCAAACAAATTTGTAGTGGTGCTGTGTGACTAGTATTTCCTCCAAACAGCTCTCATATTGCATTTTCTCTAGAAAATTTCATTATCCGGCAGATAATTAATAGGAAAAATAGCATTCTTCTGTAAACTAGCTGCTAGAGAACAACATAGAAGAGAATCTGGCTTGTGTGCTGTGTAAGTGAGAGAGGCTTCTGCAGGCTCAGAGACAGCTGGGCTTTTTTTTTTTTTTTCTTTTTAACAAATAGAAAACCTAAAGTCTTTCTAAACAAAAGTAAATTGGAGAATGTGTTCTTGAAAGGCCCCATAAATCATTCCATTGGGCTGCACATGAAGTACGCTCTGCATTCACACTTACAGAAAACTCCTGTATCCCTGTTGGATGCCAAAATATTTATGTACACACCCAAAATAGAGATTTCTAAATTAGCTTTGCTGGAGTTTGAGATATTAATTAACAAAATAGGATTAGATTCTTCAGATTCCCTATATTAGGAAAGCCTGTTGTGTATTGACTGAGCAGAAATAGCTACAAGAGTTTTAACACAGTAGGCTCAGTGGTCAAGAGACATTTAGATAGTGCCCCCAAACTCGTGTCATTTTGTCTGCTTCTAGGCTAAGGAAGTTTTTTTTTTGCTCTTGCCTTTAAGAATGGCTGGCTTTCCTCCACTCTTCTGTCTTTTGTCTCTAAGGACAGCTTCCCAGGAGACTGCATCCAACAATTGCTTAAACAGCCTGAAGTTTGCTCTCCTGAAGTTCAGGGTCTTGACCTCACTCTTTGTCAGGTCCATGTTCCTCGAGAACGGGCTTTCCCTGACGACTGGAAAATGATGCTGGGGAATCGCTGGCTGTATAAAAAGCTCCCTTTCAGGCAAAAGGGACTTGCTATTTAGGTGGCAGTTCCACTTGCAGTAAAATCAGTGGCTTGGGTATTTTTTGTATGTATTCTGTAAATCTGTTATGGGTTTATGAGGTCCAAAGGTAACTTGTCCTGTTTTCTCCTTTCCATTAGACTCATGCTGGTGCTTGGAAAACTTTTCATATGTGAAGTGTCCATCAGTTTGGTTTATATCTAGAAGCTTATTAGATTCTCTACCACTATTGCTGCAAATAGGCTTGCTAAACTTTTTTTATAGGATACAGAAAAGTACAACCAGTGCACCTGCGATAAACAATGTTCTGAATGACTTCAGAGATGTCTCCTTAAGCAGTGTGTTGGACTTCAGATTTTTGTTTTGGTCCTACCAAGAAAGGCAGTCAGACTTGGTAAAGTATTTCTAGAAGTGCCATTTATTGGAGCTAATATTAGGAAGAGGGCAAGTATAATCATGTTATATCCCTTCTGATGCTGGGAACCCCAAGTTGCTTAGTGTTACATTGATCTCCAGTTGGTGCAGCACAACTGGCAGATCACATGGGTGTGAAGAGGTTACTTTTGTTTTGGTTCTTGGAGCTCTTCTGAATTTTCTCAAAAATTATATTGATAATTTCTACTATAAAACAAAAAATGTATTCAAATTGTTGCTGCAGTTTTGTGTAATGGTAAGGCCACACAGATGGTGTAATTGCTATTTCTTGAGTGGGAGCTGCCTATGGGCTCCTCTGTCACAATTAGCTGGCCAGGTTTATCCTACACCTGCAGGGTATGCACAGCACAGAGCCTGGAGGCCAAGCTGAGTACATGCAGCATAGCACAGCACCAGCCTGTGCCTCCCAGCTTAACTGAGGTGAATCTCTTGATGCACAGTGGGCTTCTGGCTAGAATCACTACAAGACATCACCTCAAAAGACAGCAGCCTGAAGTTGCACAACCTCTGTGGGTAAACATCTCTGACCTGATTATAGTTGAGACATAAATGCATGCTGATGGAGAGAACATAATAGATGTGGGAAAGAGTCTAGTGAAAACAATCTCATCATCTTTTCTTTGCTTTAAGACCTCACACGGCAACTGTATAATTAATGTTTTTTCTCTTGAGTAGAAGATATGCATCTTCACTATTAATGTAGCCAGTGAATCTGTATTGCAATGAGAATTAAATGCATGCCCATATTGACTGTCTTTCAAACCACCAAAATGGCTTTTTGCTGGCACTGTGGCTTGAAAGATACTGGTGAATTTGAAATTACGTGTGCTGTATGTCAATAGGGATTGGACTCCAGAGGCAGCATGCAATGTTTAACCTTAGAGCAAGGGAGCATATTTGTGGGAGTCTTCATGTGCTAGAGCAGTGAAATTAACATGGAATTCAAGTAAGGAAAATCTCCTGCCCTTGAGAAGATTGGTTTAAACTAGTACCACTTGGTATTAGTCTTCAAAAATTGAGCATAGTGGAACAGGGCTGAAACTTCGGCTTTCTGTCTAACATCATTCAAGGAAGTTATTTTCATTTTCTTAGATAGTTTGTTCACTGAATGTTTGATTCTGTCTGTGTTCAAGTGAAAACCACCAAAAATTGTATGAACAGTTGAGATGTCTGAGAATACAAATGTAACAGAAAATGCTATGAAGTGTAGCTGACTGCTTAATAGTTCACATTGTAGCATATCTCATAGGCATATCTTCATATATGAAATTTGTTTGCACATAGAGTGTTTTAATCAATTCTGTGGATCAATTCAGGCCTAAGTCCTAAACCTCTCTACTAATAACAAAATCAGGAAGTTTTGCTGAGCCCAGGGTTTAACAGAAATTGAGGCTGACACTGTCCTTTATCTGACAAAACTGTCTTGAGAATGTGGAAGTTCATAGTTCATACTTGATCTTCAGAAACGTGGATGCAGCAAAAGTTTTTTTCTTTCTTTTAGAAAAGGGTGATGCAGAGACATGATTCTAGGTAGATTTGTGCATGCTTTTTTTATATCAACAGTTTAACTGAGATTAGTAGGCAGCCCACATTTTTCAGAGTTCAATGAAAAGGGAAGTACTAGATACAGCTCAAACTTCGAGCTTCTTCCTCCATATTGATGAAGATCTGTAAGCTTGTGACATAATCCTAGAATTCCAACTGTCATCTTGACAGAAGATGACTTCTTGAGCTATTTTTGTGACCTTAACAAAAGGGGAACTCTACCAGCAAGAAAACATTAATTTGCTTCAGTACAACAGTGTTATGTGAATGGGAGCCTTTCTTACCGCTGTAGCTAATCTGAATGGAGCAGGCTGCAGAAGACATTTGATCCATGCCACATGCAATCAGCAAAATGGCTTGGAGAAGATTCTAAGAATTGTTCTTGATGGTAATAATTTTGTATCTTTAAATGACTTTTAAATGAATGACAGTATGAATTCAAGTACTAGCTGGAAATAAGGGTTTTAACTATGTTGCGTGTTCAGGACACAAAACCCTAGGAAATCAGTAATGTACGTACAAATTGATTCAAATCACTGCTCGGTACGTCTGGGACCATAAATTCCTCTCCATTGACTCCAGTCACATAGCACAAATGTTACTGTGTTGATTTCTACTGGTTAGTTATACATGATGGAATATCTTGGGAATTTTTCCACTATGCAGTGTTAATCCCAAACGATTTGTTATAAAGTCTTGTTTGTTCTTGTTTCTCAACAGTCTTTCTTTGTAGTAATGAATTTCCCTTATGTCAGTTGTCATGAGTGAGTTTCATCTGCAAGGAAATGCATATAGTCTTGGTAAGGTTGCTTGTGGTGTTTTTGAGGTCTCTAGCAAGACTTACATTTCTCTTTTTCCATCTGTATTAATAATTTTACTTCAGATTTGTACAAAAGCAACATTCTGCTTGTGTTGCAATCTATATGCAACCCTTATTAACTCAATTAACATCTTACATTTGTACATGCTCTTTATAGACTGCCTTATAAGAAGCTTATTTGTTTTTTCTAATCCCTTTTACCTGAGATGTGGTAGTTGTCTTGGAATATCATATGCTGTCACTCCTTCCTATTGATGTCAGATTAGTGTTTTGTAGTCAAGAGTTTTCTTTCTTTTTCAACACAGTCGCCACTGTTAGTTGTGATGTTATTAGTGATGGTACGTGTCACTTAGGTTGTTATTGATGTTAACCTGAGAACCAAGTTCTACTAACATGTTATGCATGAAAATAGTAACAAGTAGCAAAATCGTTGTATTTTTTTTCTCAAATTGCAGGGAATAAGCATACAATGAGTTTTCAACATACAAAGGTTTTCAAGTACAAAAATATAGCCATTCAGTTCAGAAGAAGGGAGGAAATAACACACCACTTGTTTTCATGTTTCATACCGTTGATGGGCCTCTATTCCACAGTGCTATCTCTAAACCTAATTCAAAGCCCATGATAGTTGATAATGACCTCTGTTCTAATCTTGCTTGAGTGAGGGCATTTTGTCGTGCCATAGACCAATGTACTTGAATGGCAAATCTTGAATTAAAATGACAGACTAAGCATACTTAAAATTATTTGGGAAAGTTCAAATCCCATAAACATACTGATGAAGGAGAGGGTAAAAGTTGCTTAAATTAGCTTTTATTTCTCTTTGTGATTAATTTATCTATTAAGAATAATGTAAATTACAAGGTCTAATCCAGTTTGTACTAAAGCCAGCAGAAAAATCCTGGCTGACGTCAGGATAAAGCTAGCAACAAGGATTTTAAAAACAGCTGTATGTGTAAAATGAAGGAGTTACAGACAGAAATGGAGTGAGCAAAGAATAGAGGAAACTGTCCCAAGGAGAGATGTCCTACATGAACCATTGTATTGGCATGAGCAACAGACACTGCGCAAAGAAAAGTGGTGTATTTCTAGGAAACGACGCATTGGGAGTGCGAGTGTTGAGTGATCCTAGTGCAGTTGAATAGATAAATGCGCTTCTAGGGGATTGCAAGTTTGAAATGGTCTCTCTTGTTAGACTAGCACATAGTGTAATTACAGGCAAACTCGGCATAATTAATGTCAGGTGCTTCTAAAAGTCTTCAGAAACCTTTTCTCTGCCTTTGCTTCGTGGATGAAGGTCAGTGATTCTGTGAATGGGTGTACTTACTGCCTAGTATCTTCTGCAGTAGAAGCTATTTTCTGTCTCTTTCTACAGAGACATTGTTCCCCCTTTCCTCTATACATTCTCTCTGGGATACTCAGCCTAACTAACCGTTGCCCACTGTAATACCCCGGAGCTGAATGCTTTCGCAGACTAGAGGCTTTGCTACACTAGGTTTGGAATATTGCCTAATAGTTTGGCAAGTTACCAACTCAGGTGGTGGATTGGATAAGATTGGAAATGGCTGTAAAGCTCTACCTGTTACCCC
This sequence comes from Penelope pileata, assembly GCA_013396635.1. Taxonomy (NCBI): domain Eukaryota; kingdom Metazoa; phylum Chordata; class Aves; order Galliformes; family Cracidae; genus Penelope; species Penelope pileata. The sequence goes on from WBMW01005602.1 coordinate 383,423, forward strand.
ATCCTTTTTTTTTTTTTCTTGAAAGAAATCTGGAGAATAGTTTGTGGAGAGCTCATCCATAACCTCTTTGCTACTTGGGTGGGATGATTTTCTCTTTTTTCCTCAATGGTGGGATGATTTTCTTTTTTTCCTCACTCTTCCAGTTGAGGTACTTGAATGTATGTGTCTTTTCAGATCTTACCTTCTATGATCACAGAATTTGTAGGGGTTGGAAGGAACCTCTAGAGATAATGGGTTATCTGTATCTTTTTAAGTTAAAGTAGTGGAGAGAACAGTATTTCTGGTTAGAAAAGAATACAGTAGATTGTATGGTATCATAATTGCTCTGAATTGTGCCTGTCCACGTGGATACACAGATACTGCCTATTGTTGCTTGTTGTTTTAAATATTTTCAGTTAGCGTTTAACTGAAAGAAAATAGCTGTGGGGAACACAATCAGGATATTTTACTGAATTCTATGGTGTTCTGCACTGTGATTTTCTGATCCCCAGAAGTGCACAGCTGTTTGTTTTCATTGTCAGAACTTGTCCCTGGAGTGGTGGATTTTTGTGCATTCTTACCTGGCAGTAATCATGTGAAGTTAGTATATGTTCTCAACCATGAGGGCAGAAAGTGGGAGGAAATAAGTAAGGAAAAAGCAGTATAAATGATGCACAGTTTCTGTTTTTCTCTGTGGAAGTTCCTTGGGGGCACACTGCATGAACATGGAGTTTATTTTTCTGTAAGACACAATAAGTGGAAAGTTAGACTTTTTGCTGCAAGCTGAGGAGTAACTTAAAGTTCTGTTCAGCAACGCTGTGGATTCTTTGAACTTCCACAGCACTGCTTTTGACAGCAAACTGACAGGTGTAAGTTAGCAAGAAAAAAATAAAAAAATGATTTTTTTGCTACTGGTTTCCAGAAGCTTTTAATGCTCAGTTCTTAGCATGCTGTATTCTTCTCATCATCTGTCAATCATGGTAATAAATAAAAATATTTTGAATGTTAAGATTATCTTGAAGGATACTTAAAGACCAGCTTTGTATTAAGCCTGCGGATAGCACCTTCGAAGCTGACATCAATACTCACTTTGTAGCTTTAAGCAACTGTTTCAATACTTTGGTGGACTGTAGCCACAGAGTTTAAACTCAAACTCTAAAAATTATTTTTTGTACAGCAATAATAAGGGAGAAGTATCATTGGTTACATTGTCTCTACTTATTTGAATTATGATATTTTCTCAAATTTTAACGGCTGACATTCCTGAGGATGACTAATGAAAGTTCTTAATATTTCCAGATCTTTCAAAATATAATAATAATTCTGTTGGTGTATGCATGTGTGTATATATGCATTTTTGGATCTGTAAAGAGTTAAGATCTTCATGCGTTCATCTGAGTCCATGTGTTTATTGGACTCAAATGATCAGTTAATTGAATTTGTACAGAGTAGGTGTACGTTTTCACCTATGTTTACAGTTCACAGAATCACAAAATTGCAGGGGTTGGAAGGGACCTCTGGAGATGATCTAGTCCGAACTTCCCTGCTAAATCTGGTTCCCTACTGTAGGTTGCACAGGTAGCCATGCAGACAGATCTTGAATATCTCTGGAGAATGAGACTCTATAACTTCTTTGGACAGCATATTCCAGTGCTCTGTCAGTCTGACAGTAAAGAAGTTCTTCCCTGTGTTAGTATGGAAATTCTTGTGTTCCAGTTTCAGCCTGTTGCTGTTCCATTGCTGCATGCCACTGAAAAGAGTCCACCCCCATTGACTTGACTCCCACACTTCAGATATTTCTAAACAGATATGAGATCCCCTCTAAGCCTTCTCCAGACTGAAGAGTCCCAGTTATCTCAGCTTTTTCATGTGTGAGAGATGCTCCAGGCCCTTTGTCATCTTTGTCACTCTCCACTGGACTCCTTCCAGGAGATCTGTCTTCTTTGAATTGGAGAGCTCAGAACTAAACACAGTATTCTGGAGGTGGCCTCACCAGGGCAGAGTAGAAGGGGAGGATCACCTCTTTATAATGCACCCCAGGATACCATTGGCCTTCTTGGCCACTAGGGCACGCTGCTGGCTCATGGCCAACCTGTTGTCCACCATGACACCCAAGTCCTTTTCTGCAGGGCTCTTCTCCAGAAGGTAATCGCATAATCTGTACTGATGCATGCAGTTATTCCTCCACAGGTGCAAGACTCTACACTTGCTCTTATTGAACCTTATATTCCTCTCTGCCCAGCTCTCCAGTCTGTCCAGGTCTTGTTCAATGGCAGCACAGCCTTCTGGTGTGTGAGTCACTTCTCCTAGCTTTGTATCATCAGCAGATTTGCTGAGGGAGTACTATATCTCTTTGTTTAGGTCATTGATGAAGGTGTTGAACAAGACTGGACCCAGCACCAGCCTCTGGGGAGCACTGCTAGTTATAGGCCTCCAAATAGACTTTGTGCCACTGATCATAACCTTTTGAGCTCTGCCAGTCAGACAGTTCTCAGTCCACCTCACTATCTACTCAGCTATCCCACTCTTTTTAAGCTTCATTACAAAGATGTTGTGGGAGGGTGTCAAATGCCTTGCTGAAGTCAAGGTGCACAACATCCACTGCTGTCCTCCATCTATCTAGCTGTTGATGACATCATAGAAAGCTACCAGGCTGGTTGAGCACCACTGGAGATATTTTCAGAATAACAGTTCCAGAGTTACTGTTCCAACTCTGCTAGAGTCCCTGAGATTGAGATCTTTTTTTTTCATATTGAATTCCTCTTGAATTCTTCAGTAGATGGTGTTCAGTGATAAGTCAAACAGGATAATAGTCAATATAAGCCTGTAGCCAATTTATGAGAGCCTACAGTTTAGTTTCTAAGTCAAGCACCTCTCTGAAAATGTTGGCTTATTTCACAATTACAGCGACCATCAGTCAGATTGACACTGATTCATCATATTGTCTGAGTTTGTCTCTGTTCTGCCTGAGCTGCAGCCAGATTTCTTTTTTGCTTTTTTCTTTTTTTTTACCAGAATACCTCTTACATTTTGCTACTTATTTGGCCTGTGTCCTGAGTCTACGTGCTTTTGTTTAGTATGATCTTTGGTTGTGAAATACAATTCCCGTTTCTATGAGAACTACAGAGGAACTGCATAGTTATAACTATAAAATAAAACTTGTATGCCTTGACTTATTAATATTCAATTACATTTATTTTTGAAGTAGCTTTATTCAGTGCCCTAGAATGCTTGTACAAAGGCTGCTTTATAATGTAAATTTGATTTGATTGAAAATTCTGTAGAAGCCAGATGTATTTGGCAGTGATCTTGAAGTCATGCATCCTGATGTTAAACCACAGATGACACAAAAAAGAAAACTGCTATGCTTATATGTGCAAATTGTATGAAAAAATTTGCGTGGGTGTGAGAACTAAATCTACTTAAATTCTCTACTGTATTCATTTGAAGTGTGTAAACAAGGAAGTTGAACCCTTTATTTAACATTTTAATTAAGGAAGACTATGATGTTCTTCAAGTTGTATGTTTTCTCATGCTTCAGCAACCAGTCCTGTTTTACATAAAGCTGTGCCAATATCTGGTAGAATTGACTGCAGATTGGAGCATTCATGTGAGTAAACTTCTAGGTTAAATGGTCAGATGGACTATATACATGAACAAAGTGAGCAACTTTTTCTATTTCATATAGTAGAATTTTGCACTGTTTACCACACAAGCTGATTAAATAGTTAAAGTAATGAATAATAAGATAAAGCAGATAAAGTAGCTGACTTAGTTCTCATGGGTTCCATGTGTCATCAGCCTGACCTAGAGCAGTCCTAGTGATGCTTAACACTAAGCCTGAATGATTGGCATGTAATATATTCCTTAGTAACTTAATGAGGAGGAAAATAATGCATGTCTATTCTGCCTGGAAGATAGCAATTGCAGTAAAATAGCGGTGCTATTGGAAAACTATTAGGTAAACAAACACAATGCAAATTTGCATCCAACCACTGTGAGAGGATGGGAAACATAGAAGAATAAAGGTATTTTACTGTATGATGCAAACCATGATCTACTAGAAAAAACTGAATCCTGCTTAGATGATTCAGCTGCAGTTCTGCTGTACGCTATTAGGACAAGCAAATGCAGAGAAGGAGCAGCATCACTGTATGTGATGAGGTGCTTTAACGCTACTGAACAATTCCCTCTTAGGGAATGATAACTCTAACTCTTTGTTAGAGAATGAATAAGGATGTAAAGGAAAATATTATCATTATGCTCTACTAATTGAGACTTCAAGGCACAGAAATGAGGAAGTTTTGGTCTAGAACTTAATGCATCCAGACCTTCAAGGTATGAGAGCCTGATGGGTGTTTTTGAGCGATAACATTGGACAGCATAAAGCAGCAGGACACAGTATCAGCCTCCACTTCTTTATTTTTGTCATCCAATCCATCTGCTAAGAAGAAAAATTTTTTTCCTTATCCTTTCTCTCAAGTGTTAAGGCCTAAAGGAAGAAATGTATAATAAATATATTGAATATTGACTGTGTTAGTGGATCCCTAGCAGACTAATTGTCAAAAATCAATTGTGTGAAAGAATGCTTGAGAACTTAGAGAAAAATAAAATGACAGAATTGAAGTATAAAAAACATTTGAAAAAGAAAGAGGGAAGAGAAACAAGTATGTCACTGAAAGAGGCTCTGAGGTGAAAAGCAAAATACTGAATAGAATAAAAAATAGAGGTCACCTGGCATGAATGCTCATCCTCAAGAAGAGGCAAGATAATAAATTTAATAGTCACAGACCTCAGCTATCTTAGCACTTACAGACCAGCAGATTGGTCCCTGCAGTGTATCTCTTCTCAGCTTTTCTCCTGTAATTCTTTCTCTGGTAACTTAGTGTAGGCCCTGGCTGTTTCCTTTCCCTACCTCCATCTTATGGCATGAGATTTTTTTTTTTATTATTTAAAAAAAAAACTAAAGCAAGAGGTTTTTTCTTCCATAGAATGTATTTATTCCCAGGCGTAGACCTTCTAGTTATTCCTTCTTTGTAACGGTGTCCATATATAAGTCCTGAACATCTCAATGTTTGTTTCTAGGAACAGTGATCTGTGGGTGTTTTTTGTGCTTTTACTATGGTAGTCACCTGCAAATACAATGAAAGACAGAGTTGTCAGGTGTTTTTTGCCAGGCTATTTGTCAGGCGGAAGATTCAATTCTCAGAAAGCTGTACAGCTGAATACACTTTGTATAAGAAAACCCAATTATTTGTGGACAGTAAATGCTCTCCATGGTACTCAGAAAATGGAATTTGGAGATAAAGTTTCTTGAAGGTCTGTGTTCATATTTTAGCTTATACTAAAAAAAGTATGTGCCTGTGACACACAGAATCATAGAATCCTTAGAGTTGGAAGGGACCTTTCAATGTCATCTAGTCCAACTCCCCTGCAATGTACAGGGACATTTATAGATAGATCAGGGTGCTCAGAGCTTGGTCCTGACCTTGAGTGTCTCCAGGGACGGGGGACATGTATAGAAGCAGTTTTTTATGTAATTGTCCAAGTGTGTGTAGTTTTGAAAAAGAATTGGGAAGCAAAGGACATCTAGCTTTGGCTTGCATGGTACGAACACACTGTGGTGTTGGATCGCGTGATGGGTATGCCTCTCATGCATGGGTCATCTCTGTCAGGGAGAGGGGCAGAGTCAAACTGAGGTTCTCTTCTTGACTGAATGGACGAATTTCTTAAAAGATATGGCTTGAAAGAGCTGCATTCAAGAAATGTAACTGGTGTGTGTTCCTTCCCCTATTGTCCATAAAATTAAAAAAAAAAATATATGAAAAAAAGGCAAAATAACGTTCCCAATTTGTTTCTTTAGAATGTGGCAATGACATTTTTTGAGACTGCTGTACTCAGTGGATGCTTAACACTCACCTAGTCCTACTCTGAGTAGATCAGCTGCCTGCGGAATGCCTTGGCAGTCTGATCACCTATATAACAAGGGCTAGTCTTAGTTTGCCGCTCTTCTAGTTATATGAAATGGGTTGCTCTATATACGCAATTTATGGATGTTGCTAGTAAAACATGCAAATAATTTATTAAACCTAAAGGGAAAAGATTCTGAAGCAGACACAGAAGAAAAAATGAAACTTGAAAGCAGCAATAGTTTAGAGAAGAAAAGAAATAAAGTGTTTGCAGCAGGATAGGTGACGTCACAAAAGGTAGTGCATTTTAGCACTACAACAAAATCAAGTGTAAATTGGTCTTACTGTTTCCATTTTTTTTGCTGCACTGAGAAAAAAGCTAACAAGGTCTTTCTTGTTGATGAAACAGCTGGACAGAGTCTAAAATGAGCAAATCAGGCGATTTACTCATTGAATTTACTTAACTCCCTGTAAACTGTGAGAGTTACTCATACTGAAGTTTCAATAAAGCTAAGGAAACAGTTATTTTGGGTTCTTGGATGTACCAGTCCTTTGGCTGGGTAGTAGCCCTGTTCTTAAGCATTTAGCTTTCAACAACAGTGCAAGTCTCACGTTCTGTGCTGCCTTGCTCAAAAGGCAGACAACTCTGGAGAAGTGGATCCAGGGTTATAAATGCTGTGTGTTATAATAGCTAATATATATGCTAATGTTGTAAATGCTTGCTACTGACACGCTACTTACAGCAGCGCGTTTGTGTCAAAAGACTGTGGGCTCTCTGCAGGAAAATAGCTGTATTGGTAAATAACAAACTGTAGTCATGCTTCCTTTCTTGGCATTGACAAGAGTGAGTGTGCCAAAATTCTGCCTAGACCAAGAAGAGGATTAGGTTATGTGGCTGTGGCTCTGAACAAAAATTGAGGTACTAGGGGTGAGAGACAGTTGGCCTGTATCTGCAAAATTTGCATATCTAAGATTTAACATGTGTGGCTTGTGAACTATGTGCATAGTTTCTAACATAAACATTGAATATATATTCTATATCTAAAGATGTTAAGAGTAGAAATCTGGTATTATCTTCCCAGTTCAAAAAAGCTATAGTTCAAAAAGATGTTTCTTCCCTGCAGTTTCTCTGCAGAGTATTTCTTCCAGCAGAGTGGTAGTTCAGATTTTTGTCTCTTATACTTGTTACTTTGATTCCTAATGGAGCTAGGAATGTGATCTGGCTGCTGCGGTAATCCTTTCATTTAATTAATGCAGAGGAGTGCAAGAGCACGACTCTGAAGTTCAGCGAGGTCAGATTTTTTGATAGATTTGCAACTACTGTTTTGTGTTCTTACTGTTACAAATAGTCTGCTCGGAATAGTACAGTGTCAATCTAATTTAAATATTTGTTTGAAAATGACTATTGATTTCTAGGGATCTATTTGTAATTTGCAAGCACTTGCCGGAGTTCAGCCAATATGTTTCTATGATTAAGCTGTTTTGGGAGCTGCTCTCCTTGAATTTTGGTGGTATGTGACTAGTCACCTAACTCACACGTTATTGCTTCTGTTTCATTTTTCAGCAGCAAGCTTTCAAAATGGAGATGAATAAATGGAGGGAGGCATAGGTGCACAGAACACATTTCTGTGTGATCCTCGGATCTTTTTGGCTACTGTCTGTGAAAGTTTTTAGGCTCAATATTTCTATGAATAAATCCAGGATGAAATACAGGAAACAATAACAGAGCAAACAATCTTTCTATATTTCAAAAACATTGGTAACTCACCTTTGCTCAGATGAGCTGTGAGATAGAACTATCACCCCTACTGAGCATTTTATAACTGTATTTGGGTATCCCCATGGATCTGTATGTCACAACTGCAATCTCAGATATCAGTCAGGAGAAAAATGCGTTATACAGCCTTTTGTGTACAAAATATTGGTAGGAACATGAGAAGGGATTTAAGCTGTGTTTTAACTATGATGCAGATAGTTTATCAATAAATGCTTTTTTGGTGCTGTTTGTGTTCCAACCAAATACAGGAGAAATACGAGCACCTGAAATACTTACCTGAAAGCAAGAGTTGTGATTTTTGAGAATATGCAATGCAAACTATGGAAAGAAGGAATCTTTTCTGCTGTGCTGTTTTACATTTACAGGGAAGTGTAGGATATAATCTAGTTCATACTAAATGTGTAGTTGATAAGATCTATGATGTCTTCTGAAATAGAGCTGATGGGGAAAGGTGCAGGAAAAGAATTATCAGATGGTACCATCTTAATCTGTTAAATTGTTCTGTTTTCCCCTCATTCAGTGCATTATGCATTTCCAGTTTGCTCAGACACATTTTATGAAAGTAAATTCACTGCCCTATAGACATTTACTTGCATTTTTTTTTACTTCAGTGTAAGTCTGATTGTATGGTTCATAATGAAAATGTATTTCTCTCAGAGAGAATGGGAGAAGTTTAGGGCTGTACTGTGCGTGAGCTGTTCTGTGCATGGACAAGTTCCACGTACCTTGCACTTGATGAATATGGCCACATCACTGCTCTGTGATATCTACTGCATTACTGGGGTGATACATGTGGTAAACATAGCCTGTATTGGATGCATTAGATTATTGTGCAAAGCCTACAGAGTTAATTTTTTCTATACACAATCTGAGATCTGAAGTCTCTATATCAGTTGTTTTGCATGTGTATGCAGCTATTGGGAAGGCATTGCTCGTAGTCACTGACCTTGAAACCAAATTTCTTCTACGTGTGGCAGAATGGAGGTAGGGCATTGCTTGATTTGAGTTTAAACTACATATTAAAAACATAAAATATGCTTTTATTGAGAATATACACCCCTACTCTCTGTGCCTAGGGAAGGGCAACAAAGCTGGTAAAAGGGCTGAAGGGCACATCCTATGAGGAGAGGCTGAGGATGCTTGAGCTGTATAGCCTAAGGAAGGGGAGGCTGAGAGGCGATCTCACTGTTCCCTGTAGCTCTGTGAGGAGGGGAAGCACATAGAGAGATGTCGGGCTCTTCCCCTGGTCACCAATGACTGGATGCATGGCAACAGCGTGAAGTTACACCAGGGGAGGTTCAGACTGCGTATTGGGGAAAACTGTACTGTGAGGGTGGTCAGACATTGCAACAGGCTTTCTGGAAAGATGGCTGATGCCCCAAGCCTGTCAGCGTTCAACAGACGTGGATAAAGTGCACAGTAACACATTTTTGGTTAGCTCTGAAGTTAATGTTAAAGACATTCATGTTTTCTGTCTTTGTGTATTCAGAAATTGTGTGCTTGAACTACGGACTTAAAAGCTTAATAAAATTATCTACAACCACTGGGAAAAAAAAATGTCCTGGCATTAATTCCAGAAATGCAATACATCTATCTGCTCATTGCTTGTTTGGTGGTCAGACAGATGTAATGTTGTATTAATAAAACCCTACAAATTAACCCTGAAAATACAGGGCTGTTACATAAATTAGTAGTACCTTGTCACCTTCAATGCTGCATGCAGGTGTCACATTTTGTCCCAGAAGCAGTATTATACAATCTGGGAAGGTTTAAATATATGGCAAGCGCAGTGTAGTAGGTTGGAGATGTAAACTGAGATGAAATGACAGTATAGCTTTTACCTGAGGTTGAGAAGTCATCTGAGTATTTCCAATTATTACATTTCATACAAGAGAGAAGATATGGTAAATTAAATTCAAATGCGACAGTCAGAAACTCAATGGAAATCTGTTGAAGTGCCTATTTAGGTAGTATTATAACAAAGAGGCTCAAAAAGATAGAGATGTTAAGGGTGACATTTGTGATTAGATGGGATAGAAGTACAATAAACTAAGTGTAAATTTAACTTATGGTACATGGGCACAAAAATTGAAGTTACAGTAAGTTATTAGTGGTGAAGTACATAATTTGTCACACAGGTCTGTAAATGTAATAATTAGGTAATGGAAGGAGGTGTAAATGTAAGGAGTTCATAATTCTTCCTTTGGTTCGTTTTTTTTAAAATGGACTTGTATAGGATGGAGAACGAATCTGAATTCTGTTTCTAGTTCAAGGTTAACGTTGGAAAAAACTGACTTGATTAGAATAGTTAAGGCATCATTATGCTTTCTGAATATTTTAAATAATTCCTTCTCTCCTTTTTCACTACCATTCTGATACTGGCTAATGTCAGAAATGCACTGGGATTAAAGAAGTCATAGTAAAATTTGTGTTGTGAGGTATTTATTGTTTGTAGGTCATCTTCTGGGAGTAGTTTTCCAATTACTTGCCGAAAGAGAAAAGATATTTCAAAAAAATTTCAGAGGATCTTTAAAGATTTTCTTGGAAGACTGAAAATGCTTTACCTTTTGTTTTCCATGTCTGTTTTGATATATTAGGCAGACAAAATTAACACCTGGTTTTTATATCTCCGTATGTATAATTCAAGAGAAGGACGTACAGGATGGGGGCAGAATCTTTCCACCTGGTTAGTGAGATACTTTTCTGGAGCCATCCCAATACCAGTTGAGGGTAGTGGTAGCAGGAGGGTATGTTTATTCCTGTTAACCATTAATTTCACTATATTTAAACTTACAATAAAAAATAATTTTCTCTAAGTAGCTAGCATTCTCGAAAAGATCCTATAATGTTATAATTCATCAATGGTGGGCCTGGTATTAGGAATTAATTACTGTCAGGAGATTTGTTTAAGATAATATTGTCATGAGAAGGTGTTATGCTCATTAGCTTAACAACTGATCAAGTCTGTAAGGAATAAGTGTTACTAATCAAACTAGTCTGTGGTTCTGATGGGTAACAAGCTTTAATCCCACCTTCTTTAGGCCTGATACATAAGGCTATCACTCTACTGAAGTCAATGGGTCAAAAAAAATAAAAGTAGAAACTGTGATCCACTGAGACAAATGCCCCTGGAGTTCTTGTTTGTGTATGAGGTCATATTAATTCTCTAGTCTAATGTTTATGAAACCTACTGACTTGTATGAGTAAGTACTGTATATACTTTCAGTAGGAATTTAAGTCACATTTTCCTCAAATGAAAAGGAAGTTAATAAAATATACCAGAGAAGGAAATAGACAGCACTGGACAGGGAAAATAGTATCTATATGGTGTAGGTATAACTTCACTCCCATCTGAATCAGTAGTAAATCTGCTATTGAATTTAATGAGGGTCACTTGGGACAAAACTGAATGCCTGGAAAAATAATTATTTTAGAGGATTTAATAAGAAATTGTAATATGTTGAAACGAAGCCATTTTTTTTGGCCACAAGTTGAAGTTACTGCTTGTTCGTGTTTGTAGGTTTTTTAATGGAATTATTCTGCTTATGCTGCATAAAAATCAAGGACATAAAATTAGTCAAGGGTAGCTCACCTAACCTTCCTTCTGATGCCATAAAGAAGTTGAACAACCTAATTCCCTTCTCCCCCCTTCACCTCAAGTAAATTCCTACATAATTGTTGACCCTTCTGTTAATCAGTGATCTTACTGTGTCGGTATGAAGAACTTCCTTGCAGTCAGTGTAGTTATGACATTACAAAGATCTGCAAAAATATGTAGAGCAGGACGAATGTTTGTAATCACTTGGTACTGTAGATTGATAATACTTTAGAAATTATATTCATTACAATTTCCTTTTGTAAATCCATTAATTTCTTTACAAATATTTTCATTATTCAATAAGTCTAGAAAAACTTAATCAACTTGAGAGAATAACAAAATGAGCAGTAGATGTTTGTCCTGGTTCTGTCCAAAGATGGTATGGGCTGGTATGATGAGCACAAACTGCATTGACGGGTAAAAGGGTGATAATCTTATGCAAGTGTTAGGCATAAACGCTTAAGAATATAGGTGGTTGACTGGAGTAAATTACAGTAAGAGCAGGAATCTGGAGTGTGTGATGTATTAAACCAGGCATGGTTTCAAAACACAAGTGGAAAAGGATTATTCGCTTCATGTCTGCCAAGGGAAGCCAATTGATTATGAATGCCCTAGGCATCAGAGATGCAATCTGTCTAGTAGCCTATAAGAAATAATTTTTAGATGAAAATGGCATGACACAATTTTGAAAACATGATTATGGGCATTTTCACTTAGGAGCGTGGTTGTTGGTGCACGGCAGTTGTACTGGATGGGAAACTACAGTGGTTAGTATTTAAGCCCATACAGCAAGCCTAGGAATCCTTATCAATGTTTTCTGTATCTAAGTAATGATGCCCTTTTCTCTTTATTGGCATTTATCGTACAACATTGTAAACATTTATAAAGAAAGAGTAGTATGGAAAATCCATTGTGTTATATTTCATGTCTGTATTTCCTCACAATGGTTTTGTGTGGTTTTTTACTAGTTTCTTTTATCTGCATGTTTATAGAGTCCTGTGATAAATGTCAGTGAGGAGAAAAATTAGGATGTTATTAGATTACACAATGATATTTTTCTTTAGATTTTTTCTCAATACTTAAAAGATCTTGTAGTTAAACTCTGGGGAAACAATAGGACGTTGTGGATGCAAAATGTAAGTCATGCTGTCACTTTTTGTCAATCTGTTTCTATCCACTTGCTGTTCATACCTACTTGTGATTTGTATAACCCTGGTAACTGCAGTGATGTTTGATTATAAACAGAAGGAAAGCCCTCCCCTTTTGTTTGCAAGCGGGATGGCATTCAATGGCAATGAAAGGGGATGTCCAGTCTTCCCTGGAAACAAAGTTTCTTGTTACAATTTCTCATACACCTACTCAGATTACACTGATCGCTCCTGTTAATAGTCAATATGCAATGCATGATTTTCTGATGTAAGATTTGGTCTGCAATTCTTCATCACACTGAAGAGATTTCTTCTTCCTAGTGGCTGTTTTGAGCTCGTCACTCATTGCAGCTTCCTGCAATGCTCACGTTCCTTTTTCACCTGCGTCTTTCTCCATTCCCCTTGTTCATTTCACTCATTTGACAGTTCATTTCTATTCTTTGACTCACATGTAAATAGATTTTATTTTTCCATTGTGCAGATTTTCTTACTTTACCTTCAAAAGGGAGTAGTAGAAACTTATTTCTTACCATTAAATCCCACTGTCTTTCACAGCATTGTGGCTGTCACATGTTCTTATACCTGATCTTTTTTTTTGCTCTGGAAACACAAGAATACAAGAATTCTTTTAATGATTGTTAGTGCACTCGTGGTGACGTCTTACTGATTTTCAGTAGATTTATCATTTGAAATTGCGCAGATTTTCTGAGCGATAATTTAATGTGACTGATATTATTTGCAAAGTCAGTGCCAACTTACGTTGTACTAAACCAGTGCTGTATTTATTTTTCAAGCAACACTTTAATCTCCTCTGACTTGGAATCCAGTCTTTCTCATGCCCTGCTCCTCTGCAGTAGTTGTCTCGTCAATTTAGGTTTTGAGTGCAGGGTGAGGAACAATGTACTTGTGTTGCAGATGCTCTTGGAATTCAATTCAAGATGCTGCTTTCCCATGCTGCTTGTGAAATACCCATATTCTCTAGTTGCTGTTCTGACTACAGAATAGATGTTGGGACTGCACTTGCTTCAGCTTAGCCTCTGACAGGAGAGAGAGGCTGATTTCCAAAGATGTTTAATTTCAAGGTTTGTTTTCTGTGCAGGCTCAACTTCAGTGGTCTTCAGTCAAGTCCTAACGTTTTCTTCAGAAAATGTGGTTTTACTAAACAAACTAGTAATAGGACTACCTAAAAAGTAAAAATAGATGCTGTAAATTTGTTTCTATTTGATATTTTTGCAGTACTTACATGTTTTTACCTTCTTAACTCCTTTAGCTTAGGATTTTATTCTGAACTACTTGTTACTTATATAGTACTGATATTACCCTGTACTCTTTCAGGTTGCGTATAAAGCTAAACTTGAAAACTCATGTTCTTACGGTCCACCAAAGTCTTCAAATTAGCAGTTCTAGCCTCAGAGCTGTTACTAATTATCAAATAAGAAAGGCAATGAGGTGTAGGACACACAAGAAGATAACGTATTTTAGGCGTCCGGTGTTTAAAAAAACAAAATTTGGAATGAGATCTCAAAAACAAATTGAGAATTATGCATGTGTAAATCCTTTCTTGACCCTGTTTTCATCTTTAGATAGGTAAGCACCTTCGAAGATATGGCACCAGACTTGTTAATAAGTCAGGGCTAAAGAACAGGACGCACATAAATATACCAAGTGACTCCCACATGAGGCACTGGTCGAATTTAAATTTTTCAGTGCTCTGCTTTTACATCTGTGCTCTGAATGTTTTTGTCCAAAATTCTGTTCTAGCTCTTCATTATTTGATGTTCAGTGTTTGTCACTTTTATTCTAATTTATTATAATTTTATTCACATTTAAAATGTCATCCGACAAGTACACTGGAAACATTACTATATAATTAAGTTAGCCAAACATTCCAGAAATAACAGAGGAGTGTGGCACTGAGGTGAAGATTTTACAAGTGTTCCAAGGACTTAAATTTTGTTGACATAAAATATTCAGCAAATACTTGCAGGTAATGAATGTTTGAATAAAATTATGGCCAATTCCTGGAGAACTTGTGATAAGAAAAAGGACTAAATTCACAAGAACACGATTTGCAATGAATAACTCAGTTGGCAGAGAGCTAACATTTAAAACTTGGCTTTGCTTCATGTTTCATAAACCTCATGTCCTACCATTTATTTACTAAGACTTAATCTTTTAATTGGTTTTCTAGAGGTCTGAGGAATTACAGTCAATTACACAACAAAGTTGTTTTACGAAGCACTTGTTCTTCTTTGAAGTTAGTTTGTAAGGAAGAAAACATGGTTTAATTGGTACTATTACATTCTGTTGTCCAAGTGAGTAAGTCTGCAGAATGGATCTCTGAGTATGCTCAATAGCAAATTTCAAATGCTGGAACGTAGATGTCTTGTTAGGCTCAGTTTAGTGCCTATTGATGCTTTCTGCTTTATTAAACAGAAATACTTTATCTTACTATATGTGTGGGGACAGGAGACTACACACCAATTTTTGTTTTTTTCTTTAAAAGCCTAAGATTTTAAAATGGTTGTAAATTTATTAAAAAGCACAGATGCTGATGTTTTATTATGAACACAATATATTTTTTGTCATTTTCACCTAATGAAGTACTTATGAACAGTTTTCCTTTCTTTTTAAGTTACTTTCAAAATAATCCTAGACCTGCAGGGAACTGAACATTTGGTATTTTCAGGCTCTTTAACTAATAATGTGTTTGATATAAAATACAATTTATGGAATGGGAGTTTGCTTTATAAAAGAATTCCAGGCTGTGGAAAGTTTTGATGTAAACTTCAGGCTAGGCCGTTGGCCTCTGACTAACTTGAGATAAAAAGAGAAGAGTTTGTGTTAGGTATGGTGCTTGCATATCAACAGATAAAGGTTGAATTGCTTTCTGTTAGACATTTAATAAGATTGCTATTGACAAAATGGGGAAAACGAGACAGTTGTATCATGACGCACACAAACCAAAGGAGCTCTAACAACAAGTTTAGCTGTAATGAGTTTAACCATAAATGTCATAAAGCCTTGTGGTCTATGTGCTCTACGGTCTGCCATACAGATAAAATTGTAGAGTGTGCTGTAGTAACTAACTACAGCCTCCACTGTGTAACACCGTATTATAATTAGTTATGAATTATGCCGCTACTTCCCCAAACTGCTGGAGGATGATATTGTTTCTTTGGCTGCTTTTTTTATAAATGTGATAAGTTTCTTAAGTTCTTCCCTCTCAAAAAACTGCTGTGTTGGCAAACCAGGCATGATGCTAGGCTGCCTTACAGTTCTTCAGTGGCTGTGTCCAATGCATAAGACTGATCTTCGCAAAAAAGAGTGCTTCAGTTATGAGGATGCAACCATGATAGCAAGAGACTCTACATGTTAGAAGAGGAAAAATGCGCTAGTATTTGTTAGTTCATCAAGTGTTGCAGGACATGCTGCCTGGGAGCTTTTTCAAGATTGGAAATAGCAATTCTTGCTGCTCTCCTCTTAGTTATTACAGCTGAATCTTGTGGTTCTTTTGGAACAGAGGAATGCAGAGTAAAGAGGAGATGAAAAACTGACCGAGTTCAGTAAGGAAATGCTGATTTAAGGAATACCCAAATATCCATAGCAGTAACTTAGGTCTAACACACTGCAGTGTATTAGGTCTTTTTCTCTTGTATAACGTTGCAAAAATAAGAAACAACAGAAACTGAGTGGCCTTAACTTTGAGGGCCAAAGAGACTCCAACTAGTTCTGATCCTCATTCTCTCATTTGTCTGGTAACAATGAGTCACTGTTATATAGGTAAATCATTACAGAGCATATTGTTATACAGGGGTAAGAAATAATTTCCTTTAGAGTGATTGTCCCAAAACCATTTCTACAAATTCTCTGTATGGTTTTCAGGTCTTTTCACCTCTACTTGTGGATTTTGTTTTTGTTTTTGATTGCATATAAAGAATATATTTGAGTCATAGGTCTAATGTCTGATAACATTGAAATCCTCAGCTGTCTGTGAGAGGAGTTGAAGTTGCTGTTCTGCAAGGTGGGCTCTGATTTAAAAGCCAGTGATGGCTTTTAATATACTTTTATCTGTCCCGTGTACGTAATTGTGGGTAGTAGATAATTGAGCCGCACAACATATTTGAATTGATCACTATTTCTGTTTGAGCTGAATTACTGTTATAGATTAATAAAGCTTTAGCTAAGCTTAAGAATTCCCAAGAGAAGAAGATATCAAAGCAATACATGCTTGACAACACAAATTTTAACTTGTCTAGATGGAGAATATCTGATAATTAATAATTTCTGGTGTGTGAAGCTTTCCTTTTGGAGAAGATAGGGATTAGTGGGTATATCAGGATGGAAGGTTTCTAGATATTGAAGTGGGTGGGGAAAAAAACAAAACAGAAAAACAACCAACAGTTAAGTCTTTGGAAAAAGCAGAGGGTGATATTTTGGACTGTTTACCTTATGTGGGGATGCAAGAAGCTATGAAGTAAGTTTCTCGATCCTAAAGGCAGATAATTACTAGTTCACAATAATCTCCCAAAGAAAGTCTCCTTATTATAATGCTAGATCATCTACCAGTTTGTCCCTCATCTAACGCGACTGGCTAATTATTAAAATACTCCATTTTTCTTCAGCTATTGTCGTCCTGGGTAAACAAATTGCTGAGTTCAATTGGCTTCCGTTTGCACTTCATTGCTTCTTGACAGCAAACACTCTGTAAAATGAGCTGCCTCAGGGTGTTAATAATCTCCAAGGGAAGAAGAAACAAATATATGCATGATTTCTCTAATTTTTCAGCATTTGCTTCCACAACATAACGCTTTCAGTTTTAAGTGCAAAACTGTTCTTTCAATAAGCTAATATCAAGGTTACAATATTACCCTTTTTGTAGCAGAGAAGCTACAATTGTAGGATGAAGGTCCTTCATCTTTGTTTCAAATTGGCTTCTGCTACAATGCTGAAAATCAGCTTCTGAGAAGTGCAAAGTAATTAAAAGGTCAAAACAAGAAGTATATGGTTTTAGTTGCATAAAGAATTTAGTTTACAAATGCCTCAACAGTGAACAACTGTGTTGAAATGTGCACTAGTTTTCTTCAGATGTAAGGCAGAATGTTAGATAATTAACAAAGTTAGGGGTATCAAGGAATCAAATGCTCTTGAAGGTCCCAGAATCTCAGGCAAGAAATAAATGCGGGCTAATAGTCTGATAGAGAAGTTACTTTACCTTCCAAATGAATTTTTATAGGTTCTTTAAAAGGGTGTGTGTGGAAGTCTGAATAATTTTAAGACTTGTGGATGATTGCATGTTATTTCGCTCTGCACTCCATTTTCTTTCACGTAACTTCTCATGTGAAAATTTTTGTGAAGTAGGAAGTAGTAACTTAAGTAAACCATGATTCTGGAATTCCATTTTTGTGTATGTGCAGTCAGCCTGAAAATGAATAGCAATAACAAAAAGCAAACAATATCCAGGGCATAACACTTGATACCTTTTCAAATCTAGCATCGTGATGACATAAAATTTATGACTGCATAGCACCTCTAGGTAACAGGTCATCCTTCATTTTGGAGATTAACTCCTACCTTGTAGGAGGGTGAGAGTTATGAAGGCATTCTGGTTGTTATATTCTGCTATGTTCTGTTGCTTAAAAATTTTGTTGGTGAAATAAAACTTTCTTGTTTCGAGGAAATGTATACAGTAGTAAGAAGCAATCAGCTCATTTAGTGAATGTTCTCATTTTTAATGAAATGTTGATTAAAAACCCTGTAGAGTAAGGTGCACTTGTATGTGTTATTAAGAATAGGAATTAAATTGTTTGCAAGATGTCTTTCCTCAATAATATGATGTTATGATTGAGCATATGTGAAATATCTTACACTCATACCAATACACTAAAACTAGTACACCCAGGGCTAATGACAAAACAAATATTAATTTTTAGAAGCATAATAATATTTAATTATACTGGCATTTGAAATTCATGCATGTATCTTCTATTTATTCTCTTTCCACACAGTGTTTCTTGTTTGGTCTCTCAACATCCCTCTCATCATAAGCCAAAATTTCCCTTTCCCTTGTTGACTAGTGTGTGTTTATATAAATGCATATAAATTCATGTGTGTGTACGTATATACTAATGCGTATGTGGGTATGCACATACATGAGGAATACCTTTTCTGTTGACAAAGCCTGGAGCCAATGGTGATTAATTTCTGGTATTAGGCATTAGCAGCTGGTTTATGACAAGAACGGCAAAGATGTGGCAGGGCATAACAAAGGCTAAGGAGTATGCTGCAGTGTGGAGGAGGAGGAGCAGGGAAATAGCTGTGATGGGAACTGGCAATGTCAGAGCTGAAAGAGTTCTTGGGTATTTCAAGACTGCGGTGGGCACTGTGGGACAAGACTCAAGCTAAAGGAAGCTATCTTTCATTAATACTTTAAAACAGTTATGAGATGTGCATGCTTTCAAATATTTCCATGCTAACTCTGTGAGATGGGAATAAGTGAAGCAGAATTAAGGAGAAATAAAATCTGTATTTAATCCAGATTAGCAACTTCAAGCAATATAAAGTGAAAGGACTTCTGCTGTAGCTTACTATTTCTTGGAATACTGAAAGTTCCTTCAAGTTGTGACAAAACTATCCCACAGCTCAGAGATTTCTGAAAGATTCCTGCATCATGCAATGCATTTTTGATGTGTATTTTGCCTGAGATTATTGAGAAGCTTGTGCACATTACTGCTAAATAACAGAGGAAAGATGGGCAAAATTGGCTACAACATCTAAATTGCTGGGGTGCTTGGTTGTGCTTTGAGACAATTGCTTCTGCACCACTGTAGCTTAAAATTTCACAACATACACTAGATATGTGTGGTAGAAGCATGAGCTGTGAACTTCTTTCCCCTTCTGCTTGTCTATTCTGTTTTCTTGAGCAAACTGTCATAATAATGGCACGGTACATGTTCAGCCTTATGTTAACAACTTTCTGGTATGATACACCATTCCCTTTGGGCAGCCTGTGTGCCAGCACTTGGCATATGCACAAAGGGAGGAACTGAGAAAGGGGAGGGTGAATATTTGTGATCAGCAAATATCTGTGAAAAGACAAGACAGAAGGCTATTTTAGTGCTTGGTGATAGCCTGATACTTTCCCAGTCTTTTCCTAAACAAACAAACAAAAAACAACAACAACAAAAACCTATCAAAAAAACCCCAAAGCTAACCAAAACAACAACAACAACAATAATAATAAAAAAACCAGCCCAACACCAAAAAATCCACACCTGTCCTATTTACTTTGTTTTGAGATTGCTTTTATCATATTGGATCATATTCCACTGAGCCTTTTACATTCATGTTGCTAACTTTTCATATTTTTATTTTTACAATGAGTGTTAAAGTCTAAGCAAGTCCTGAACACAAGTCAGCTTCTGGGGTTTATGCTTTTTTGAGTAGCTTAAGCTGTTACTTCTGGAGATTTCAGACAAAATGAACAAATTCTTCTCAAATCCAGTTAAACAGGCAAAATGTTCGCAAATAATTCAGAGAAATTTCTACCAACTGCTGTTACCTGCAATCAATGATATATTTTTAAAAGCTTTTGGCTTCTGAGATTTTCGTTATATGAATCTGGACTTCATGCGTTGTAGTGACTTGTATTTTTAGGTTGTACTTGCCAACAACTTGGGCCAAATTTTTAAAACTAAATCTTTGTTTTCAGGGATGCTTCTTAAAGATTATCAGACAAAAAACATAATGCCAGCATACTTTAATTCCTATGGCAATTTTCCCACTTATTTTAAATAAGTCCTTTTGAAGGTTCATTTGTGATTTCTGTTCTTCTCAATAAGTGCAGTCCCTTGAGGCTTTTATTGATACATAGCGGGGTGCAGCATGCTTCTGGCAGAAATGTGCTGTGCGTAGAAATGTGACTGTTTGCTGGGTGAGACCTCCATCTAAGAACTGAGAATTTCATTAGCTGTGGTTCCACTCGATATTAACAACAGATGGCACCTGATGCTGCCATACTGTGTTCCTGCATTAACAAGGTGACCTTCATGAAAGCATTCAGAATTTATTACTTTAGAGAGGAGTCATGTTAAATGTAACCCGTTAAAAGTAATTGTGTATACTCTCTCCATTATTTTGCATCATGGAAAGCAACACAAAGTACTTGAATAATATAGATAAAAATGGTTATGTGGTGGCTACATATCTTGCTTTCTTGGGTTGCTGCTGCATTATGTTCCCTAAGGCTCCTTCATTTCCTCATTGCTGTTGTGGAAGGAAGTTATATGTATCAGGAGGTGATCACTGGGAGGAAAAGATGGAGAAATAAGTCAAATGTCATATAGGAGAAAATGTGATCCAGGGATGTGTGGAAGTAAGAGTGTGATGTCAGGCCTGCTTAAAAATATTTCATCTGCTCCTAGCAGCAATATATGTTACAGATGCAGTAACAAGTACATGGGGATATATACTGTGTTAAAATCCAGCAGACTTGGCTTGAACTGTACATATACTTCCATTTCAACACAATCATTTGAGGAGTAAGATAATGCTCAACTTCAGTAAGTTAATGAGAACCTGATCTACAATGAGTGTTCATGCACATGTAGCTTGAGTTTTCTGATTGCTGGAGTAGACTGTCTTGAGATTCAGCCTGCCACCGTGTGCTTGGCATTTCATATTCTCATTTAGGATTATGCATCTGAGATATGGCAAGCAGTGTTTGTGCGCATTTTACAACAAATTCTGTTCTGACTCTTCAAAAACTGCATTTTGAAAAGATCAATATTCTGCTGTAGCAATAATTGAGCTTGGCAGTATGTGTGGTTTTATGAACTCAACTTTTTTCTTGTAGTGTGCAGTTGAAAATGTTGCCCTGCTAATTTTGTTGGTAGGTGTGGTGAAGTTAAGTGGGCTGTTTGGAGATTAAGATAATTCCCCTGTGAATGAAGAAACAGCAATCCTCAGCAGTAGGTCTGATGCTGCTTGCAACTCAACCCTTTCAGAGGCTTACGCCTGCCAGCTTTTGTAGGGCTGTATTGGGCCCTACCATAACTGGGAGAGGCAAAGCTCCTAGGGTGGTCTTCATAACTTTGATAGCTAATCCTGGCTGTAGGAATTTGGCCAGACAGAATCCTTCAAAGCTGGTCTCTATTCACTGCTCAGTCAGCACTTCCATATTTGTGGAGCTGGGATAGTCTGGAAGCACAGACTCTATGGTGTCTACAAAGGATTGTCTAATCCTCTAATTCTTTAATCCTCTGGCACATTATCAAGATAAATCTTAATTTCTGTTTTTTCTATGGAACATCGCTGAAGTGGTCCAAACTTGTGTAACCATGTTTGTGACAATCTCTGTACAGATTGCTTTTCCACCCAGTAATGCTTTTGAGACATTCTCCATTTATTATGGTGTCTCTCTAGGAGTCTGAAATGAGCTTCAATGACTGTTGTGCATAGCCACAAATTCTAGGTGGTGTTTTCCTAAAGAAGTTAGTGGAATTGAGACTGGGGTGAAATGATTCCTTTCCACTGTAATCTGGCATATTTTAAATAATCGGTGTTCTATAGACTGGTGTAGAAAATGCTTACTGTATGGTCTCTCATGTTGCTGTTGCTCAAGAACAAATCTGCATGTGCAGGACTGGGCTACCAAATTACATGTGTTTGTTGTATTAAAAACTGTTCTAACTGGGCAACAGAGGTTGTCTACAGTTAAGATAAAACCCTATGCAGAAAAAAGGCAGCAGGTTAGCTATCTACTCTTAATTCTCGGAGTATACTGCAGCAGCCTCTGGCAGGCATAATTTCCCTGGTTTTTGCAGACAAACTGGAATTTAGAGTAGCTTTGGAGCAGCCCTAAATTACATCTGAGAATATGTTCAGTGTGTCCCTGAAGACCTTTTTGTCAGTGGGTCAAAATGATCCCGTTTTTCTCACCCGGACAAAACCTTTCTAAACAATACAAGAATTTGAATCCTTTGGGCTAGATAAAAATGATTCTGCCTCAAATTTATGCGTATTTTTCTTAAAATCTAAAGTCATCAATAAATGTTGTCTTTCCCTTCCACTTTTCCAATACAAATACTGCAAGTTTGTTGCACCCATGTACCATGGCTCATGTAGAAGAAATGAGAATTAAGTTTCTTACTGTAAGAGAGAGCTGGGACCAACCAGGTTTTCTGTTTCATAGTTGAGATTGTATGCATCTTCATAAGCATCAGATAGGGAATGAAGTTATTGCCTCAATTGTTTGGGTAGAAGCATCAGAGGGGACAAATAACCCCTGAATTGTTTTATTTTCTGATGCCAAAAATAGTTCATTTATTCTCTGATTTTCTTCGTATCCTAAAGACTTGGATTTTTTCATACGCTATGAGTTTTGAAAGGTCTTTGAATGAACTTCGAATGATCTCTGCTAATGAATATTTCATTTAAGGTATCCCAGTTTGGGCACCCACAAATGGAGATGAATGAAGTCACTGTGAACTTTCTAGCCTAGTCATTCACTCATGTTTTAACCCTCAGATGCATTTTATCTGTAGTAAAGTACGTCTTTAGCTATGATTATGATTTGAGCAGTTGAGATTTCCTGGTACATGTGAGTAAGAGTAGACATTTTTACTAGCCAACAGAGGAAAGTAGTCTGTCTTGTTTATAGGCTTATTCATTTTTGGCTGGGCTGTGTGGATAGCACATGAATTCCTGGACAACTCCCTGTTCTAGAGAAGGGGTGAAAGACAAAGCCAACAGATGGGAGATACTGATCGTATTTACATGCCTTATTAATTCATTTTTAATATTGTAGTCAAAGACATCTTGCAGAAGTTGTATACCAAGTAGTTTGTATTTTTCCCAATGCCACACTGTTTAGCACATTTTAAAATTAAGTCTAATCTCGACATCTTCCTGAAAGGTTCTGAATGCTGCATTAGAAACCACAATTACTTAAATTTCTACTGAAGTTGTTCGTGGTTTTTTTTTTTTGACTTCTTTAATTTCCTTGTAAACAAGTATTTTTATCAACATTGGAGTGCCCTCCCTCATGGCACGTTGCACCTGCCTTTCCACTCATTTTTGTGCCTCTAATATTCATGAGCAATTCAGCATCCAGCAAGCAATTAGTCTCAGGTATATTCTGGGTCTCCATTGAAAATTGGACTGATGAATCCAACATCTTTCAGATACTAAAAGCCAGAATGTGGTGGTCAAAAAAAAAAAAAAAAAAAGGCATAAGGGGCTTAGCAGTGTTCCAAATCTGTTAGCGTATGGATATGCTAAAAGTATTTGAGTGAAGAATTAGGAGATGGTAATCCTTTCCTGTCCTCAGATTCTTGACTGAGATCTCCCTTTGTAAAAGTCACATAGCAATGTGCTCTTTACCATTTATGTAAATATAAAGGAGAATTGAAGGGAAATTGCAAAGGAAAGCTTAAATTTGCTTCGTAGACTGGAGAGTGGACAGTGTGAAGGTAATGAAGACTTTTCCTCTTTTCAGCTTGAGAACTATTAAAACAGAGCAGCTGGACTTAGAGCACTTTGTACTCTCATGAGTTATCTGGCAATTCTCATCCTGCCCGGGAATATGAAATAGTAGCACGGCTGACAACTCCATTTGTGCTGGATCCAGTTTCTGCCAGCCACCACCTCCTAGTTGGTCTGGTCCAGGCTTTTTCTCTGCTGTCAGGTCACTTCATAGCAAACAGAAAGCATAATTCTTCAATAAGTAGGCAATCTTTCTCTGTTATAGAGAACTCTTTATTCCAGGAGATAAATAAGCATAACGTAGTACCAACATAATA
This sequence comes from Penelope pileata, assembly GCA_013396635.1. NCBI lineage: Eukaryota > Metazoa > Chordata > Aves > Galliformes > Cracidae > Penelope > Penelope pileata. The sequence continues at coordinate 407,635 of WBMW01005602.1, forward strand.
CTAACTCATAAAATGTTTTCCTAAGAGAACAAATAGAAGTCTAGTATTTTGGAGTTTGTCTGTATTGTTTTGTTTGTATGGAGTTTGTTTGTATTGTTTTGAAGACCTTGCAGCAGCTTTTCACCAATAGATTCATATTTGGATTTTAGCTGGAAAGATTTTGCTGCTCTTTCTTGCATCTTGGAAATTGTTTGGGTCTGAAATGCATCCTGGTAGGTACTTCAGTTTATTTGTGGTATCGCTTCATTTGTGGTTTATTTAGATGCTGTTTCAAGTCCCGTTTCTGGGATTACAAGTTAATGGTGTCTTTTCATGGTCTGAAACAATTTTTTCATAAACATATCAGGATAAAAAGGACATTTTCTAGCCCTTTGTTTGACCCTCCACTTGCTTTATGTTCAGTATGACTTGCCTCAGCTATCGTATTTAATAACTTTTGATCAAACACCTCATTAGGAATAAATGAATGGTGTTCTTGGTAGTAGAACTGACTGTTGTTCCTGAGCTGAGTTCAAACTAAAGCTGTCAGATCATGTAGAGAAAGATAGCCAAAAGCAATGAAAACAAATCCATTAGTGTCAAGTGTGTGCTGGTGTTGGAGGAAGCTGTCATAACATTATTGCAGCATTAATTATTTCTAATGCACAATAGCAAAGTGGCACTTCATCCACAAACTGCACAGAACATAGACTACGTGTAACTCGATAAATGATACATAGCTATTGAAAATCAAATATCTTTGTTTCAAAGGGATCTTAATTTTAAGTAGAATAGATTATCCTTCTGTTTTCATAAGTTATTGATTAAAGAAAGCAAACGACCTCAGATATGTCATGAAAATTTCTTTATTGCCTGATTTCAGGAGAATTAGACTTATTGGTGGTTAGACTCATTTGATCAAGATTCACTAAATTTATTTTCCATAGGGGAATCTGGTCTAAATGATAAACTTCATTTTTCGCCTTGCCAAAAATATTATAGCAAATGTGATCAGCATGCTGAAGTCAATGACAGAGGTGATGATTTCTGAAGAAATTTAGAAGATGGAATATTTATGCTCTTCAAGATGAAGAAAAGGGTGGAAGCTGAAGTTTTGTTCCCATTTCACAAGTGAGCAGTGATGAAGAGGGAAGAAAATCCTCAAAAGGGTCTTGCAGTCTAACCTTCAGTTGCAAGCAATAGAGCATAGATGTGAAAATTCACTTGCAGAGACTGTCATGCACAAGCAGACAAAGCGTATGTTAAAGGAAAATTGGAAAAGGGCTAGTTCTAAACATTAACAGAAAGTCTAGAAGATCTAAATTAAAACCCGAGGGAGATGTTTATGTTTACATAATGTCTGCAAGCATTGTTCTTTTGCCCTAGCTAAGCATTCAGGGTGTGCTCTTTGTAATTGCTGTATGTAACATAGAATTCTCACTTACTCACTAACAAAGTAGTAGCAAGGGGCAGCATGGCATAAAGGAGGTCCAAAAGCATCACCACTGGGGTGGAGAAGCAAGCTTAAAACGGTGACTCCAGTGTTGCAGCGGTTTGTTTCCTGTATTTAATTGTCTGAACTTTGGAATCTGCTAATTGCTCTGAGTGTTGTACTCTGAGAGTAGGTTAAGGTCTGTGCAGAGTCCTGGCTAGTTAGACTCAGTACAGTGCCAGACCACAGCACAATGTTACTTCTCACAGCTGTTGATGTAGATGAGCACATATTCTCAGAGTGAGAAGAGTCAGTCCAATCAGCTGGAAAATGTAGAGGGAAGCAGTGATCTATTTCCAGCTGTCACGGTGCAGCAGGCCCACAGGCATTCTTGGATTTCGCCTGTGTGCAGCCCACCCTTCAGCACCAGCTGCTGTCTCGGCAGCCACCAAAGCCTCGTTGCATTCTGAGCTCTAAGGAGGGAAGGATGAGTCACAAGGCAGTTTTGTCCTGGTTTTACTTGGATGCCTGCTTTGTAAATAACTGCAACAGCTTAAGAGCAGAAACACAACAAATCTTGTTCAATCTATTCTAATTCAGACCAATGTAAAGAGATATAAATGGGAACAACTGCTTTGCTTACCAGTGTTGATTATACGGGCACAAAGCTTCAGCATACTGCTAATTTTTAAAGGCTCTTGATCAAATGTTAAGCTGTGAAATATGCTATGCTAAATTGCTAGTGTTGATATTTAAATATCTTATTGGTTTTTAACATCCCCCTGCCGTTAATTTAATTCATTTATTACCTGAACATTCTTTTTACTTCAAAAATAATTTAAATTATGGAATTGCAGTTGGCAATGTGTTTCTAAATCTACCCCTAAAATGGAGAAGTGTTTTCTGCATACAAATTCAAAAGGCCGAGTAATTGAAAACCTTTTGTAACAAAAATCCCATCAATTTTAAACTGATAGCCCAGGCCTGAACTTTCTGCCTGATTTGATTTGAAATTGCTTGATAGTAAATGTACAAAATTGGAGGCAAAATTGTTAAAGCTTGCAGAGCATGGTTTGAGCTCTTCTTCAAATAGTACAGAAAAATAGTTTTTTACTTTCACCCTGTATTTTTGCTTTTATCTGTGAAATATTGCTCTTGGTGTAACTGCAAAGTGAAGGCAATTATTCTGTAATGCCGTGTACTTGCTAGACCAGCACAGACCTAAGATTCGTAGTTGATTCACCCAATTACTGTTTTGAACAATGTTCTTACCAGGATGTTGCTTTCTAGGCACTGAAGAAAACTAAATAAGATTGGATTTTACGTGAAATGAACAATGAAGAGGGGAAAAAAAAAACATAGTTATTAGCTTTAAAAAACTTAAACTGTCATAAACTGTCAATTTAACACTTGATGTTTCTTGAATGTTATGATTTTTTTACTATTAGAAAACAAGTATCTGAAAATTGTGGCATGATCAACGTGAAATCTATTAAACAGCGTAGAAATTGCCTTTTACGTGTATCAAAATACTGCTGTGACTCTACTTTTAGGAAAAAATTAATCGCTTTTGTTCCAAACACTATAGACTCCTTGATGTAATGCTGGGTTTTTAAAAAAAAAAAAAAAAAAAAAAATTGCAGCTACTATTCTACTGCTATTAACATTAATTTCTACTGTGGAGATTATATACTTACTAAAATAATTCTTAATCTACCTCTTACATGCATCTCACTGTGAAAGAAAGTGCAAGTAAAACTATGTGAACATTGCACTTTATGGGACAAAATCCTTAATCTGTAGAAGCCAATGGGATTTTTGGAACTGCTTTCAGTGAGCTAGGCATACTTTTCACGTCTCTAAGTTTTTCTTTTGCATTCAAGTAATGCATTTCACAGTACATAAGGGTTGACTACGTGTTAAATATACTCACTAGCAGAAGAATAGAAGAATAAGATTGAGACAATAGTTTTGCATTGTGTATTTAATTTCTCTATTGTTTATCTATATCTTACATAATGTCTAACTTAAATCTGCTATTTAAGCTTGTTACTTGTCCTATCCAGAGCGAAGGGATACTGTTCTCTTCACAGCTTTTGCTTACAGTCGCACATCACCATGTGCATCTGTAATTTTTTTGTCTCCCACACAGTACAGAAACCTAAATCTTTCAAGCAGAGGTTATATTTCCTATATTTCAGATAACCTGATTATCTTTTCTGAGTTTTATCCCTTAGTTTTGCATCTTCTTTAAATGGAGTGCTGTAAATCCACTACAGAATTAAAGCCCCTATGATGAATTTCCAGACACCATAAGATGTATTTCATGTATTTGTCTAACACCTCTGCTAGTATATGGCATGAACAAACATGCCATGCATGCGCAGGGTTTTTTCACAGCAGGATTGTTTTAATTTATTTTCAACTGGAGGTCAAGGATAACTTTTCTATTTTCTCTGTATAAGTTGTCATCTCTATCCAGTACTTCCATAGTACACCAAAAATAGCACTTTGTACTTAGATTTATTGCTATATTTCATACAATTTCCTTACTTTCCCAAGTTTTTTTTTTTTTTAGTGCTATAATGCTATCTATCAAAGCACTGATCTAATTTTGTATCTTCTATAAATTTGAGTGTAGCTGCCATCCTTTCAGCCAAGTCATTAGTGGAAAATTATAGACTAGTACCAGCTGGAAGCAGACTCCTGAGAAATCTCACTTAAGGTTTCCTTCCAGTTTAGCAGTGAACCATTGACAAGTATTTTCCAAGTCCAGCTAATCAGCCAGTTGTGTTCCTGTTTTACAGTAGTCTCACATTTAACTGTGTTTTCTTAGCTTTCTTATGAGTAGAACATGAAACTCTAATGTCTGAAATCCAGATGCATCATCTCTACTTTTTTTTCTTTACGGCAAGGAGGTTTTTTACCTGACATACAAGGAAATTATTTTGGTTTGGCATTATTCTTCACAGAGCTATGAGGGATGATTTTTTTTGTTTAGATTTTCTTCTGCTTGAAGGAATTGTTCTACTGTTTCCTAGGGAAGAGAGATTAAGCTTGTAATAAGTTCTCTGTAATTTTCTGGACTTCACATTTTAAAAGTTAAAGAGAAGGCTAGAATTTCTTACAAAATATTGGTTTTAGTTTCATTATAAGAGAGCCTTACACTTCCCAACTGTACCCCAACATTTTGGGGATCTGCAGTACTATAAACAATAGTGAAAGTTAAGCAAGTCTTCAGTTTGTGGTTATAGACAAAATAAGTTAATTTGGTATTGAGAAAATAACATCAATTCCAACTGAATTTTTCTTCAACAGTATGGAAAATCTGCCAAACAAATGGAAGGTCTCTATCAGGGAGTTGTCCAGTGCTTGCCAGTAGACTCTGTCAAGTAACTGGTAGATTAGTTAGCGGCTGAATTATATATTGACCCAAAGCTGCTGACTGCCCATAATAAATATACTGATTCCCTGTAATGAGACTGTATTCAGTATCTGAGTTGAGAGCTCAAAATGGTACAGCTGTGCAACTAACAAAGACAGCTGCTGTGTTACTCAGTTAGGGGCTGTTCTTCCTCCATCTAACGGGGCTGCAGGGTGGGAAATGAAGCAAATTGCTGGTTCCTTCCAGAGGCAGAGTACAAGTGCATGTTGCTTAAGAAAGCAGTAGAAGTGGCATTTCTTAATTTAAGGTAGGCTAGAGCTGAGGCATCTTAAATGGCCATCCCTTCATTAGAAATCTTTTGTTCCTCAGGCACAACAGTTGTGCTGTCACTACATGTCCAAACTGGTGCTGCGACCAGGTGAATGGAAGGCAGTGGAGGGAAACTTGTTGTTGGCTCTTAGATGGAGAATGTCAGGCAACCGCTGAATACTTCCTGCATATGCATTATTTCATACTACCAATACAGATTGACATACATGCTTGTATCTTCTTAGACAAATGCTGTGGGTAATTTTTCCCTTTATTCTTGGATAACTGTATAATTTTCACAAGTAACAATGTATAAAGTGCCTTGAGTTGAACACCAATGGTTCTCATCATCGCATTTCCTGAGTGTGTTAAATAATTCTGCGATTCTTTTTAAGAGACTTAGCCATGAAACATGGACAACAGCAGACACTTTGAATTTGTACATATGCCCTCAGCCTTGTACTGGGCAGATTTTAATGGAACACTGCACCTGATCATTAGCATTCTCTGTATAAACACATCAAAGCTTTTAGGCTCTAAATTTATGTATGTTACTAACCTGAGAATCAGTATATGCTACAACATTGGTTGTATCCCTGTCTTCAGTTTAGATCTCAGATTTGCTGTTTTAATTCATTACTAAATTATTGTCAGTCTATGATTTTCCATACTCAAAGCACTCAAAACTGAACAGAATTGTAGAGAAGTATAACTGAGTTTATCTGCAGTCCTGCATTCTGGAGGAGCCTGTGCTTGTATGCTTGTGGTCTAATCAGTGGGACTGCCCTTATAAGCTGAGTCTGTCTGTCCTCTTAAGCCTTGTTATGAGCAAAGAACATGTACAATGAAATATGATGTTTGCATACATGCTCAATTGAGCAGATTTTCAAAGCAGAGTAGCTTTATGGGCAGTACACCAGGAATGAGATGTCTCTGCAGTACCTTGTTAAAAATTCTCCTTTACTTTTTACTTAAGGTAACATGTCTGCAGATCTAGAACAATTCTCATTCTGCTTCAAACATTTCATTCAGCTAACAGAGAGAAATGCAAATCAGCAAACAGAGAGAAATGAATAAACATTGACTAGGAATGAGATGGGTATTTTGTGTTAAAGCAGGCGCACAGGAGACACTGTATGTTGCTAAAACAATTATTGTTGGTATGTGTGCACATTTATTAGAGGCATAAATGGGAAGATGTTGAGAAAGCCTGAATTAGAGGATTTTGCTGTTTGATAATAGTGGCTGCAGATGTCTCACTCTTTAAAAATTTTCTTTACATTCTTAATGCTAATGTTTTTTTTCTTCTTTTTCCTTCTCTATGGAAAAGCTAATGAACTGTTTAAAGGAATGAAACCATCAGGCTGTTTAGAGTTAATTCAGATGTGTTATTATGAAATACCTTAGCACTTTCCCCAAGCCCTGAGACACTCTTGTATTTACCCTATTGAATTATCTGCTTGGTACTCTTGAAGACTGATGAAATACTCTGACATGGTTAGACTAAGAGAACCGAGGTCCTTCGTTGTTATCCTGTAAAGGCTCAGCTGTTGTATAATTAGTGAACCACCTGGATACTTGACCATGGTTTTGGCATCTACCAAGGGATCAAATTGAAAGAATTGGCATAGAAACATGAATGCTTCTGTCTGAAGTTGAAAGTATTCTAATGAAAAATGAATAGTTGACCAATGAACCTTAGAATGTCACCATATGTTCAGTGAGTTTCATTTTTGTTAGAATTGGCATTTTGGTAGCAGATACTTCATAACGTGGTTTTGTGAGTATTTCATTACATACTGTGAATTAAAAGCTCAGGAACTTGGAGGAAGTAGACTGGTGGTATGGTTATACTGCTTCTTCAATGTCTGTGGACCTCTAATTCCGTTATGCATTTGTTATAATGTGTACCATGGAGTTCAACCTCTATCACGAAAAAGTAGATGTACCACTGGATGCAGATTCCAGAAGTCAGGTTTTTGTAACAAGTCTGTTTCTGTAGATGAAAGACTATGTATGTAGTATATCTCAAAGTTAGTAAGCGTACACCTGCTATGCAGTTCTGCAATGTAAATATAACTTCAATTTCCAGACAACACATTGACATTTTGGGAGTTCACCACATTTATTTCTAATCCATGCTTTAACAATGTGCTGTGTTCCACAGAGACTTCCAACATCTTTGCACTATTTGATGAGGTATAACAAAATCTTTCACCATCTAGAAAAAGTTCCTATGTCACATAGTGCCAGAGATGTGCACAGAGATTGACAGACCTACTCTAATGACTGTAAATCAATGATTAGCTGTAGGGAAGCAGGGAACAAAGAGTCTGAGTCATTATCGATCCAGTGAAATGAGTGAAGCAATAACAAAACAAAGCTGTGCATCATCCACTATTTTCACATGAAATGAAGAGCTAGATGCAGCATCTCTGGGAGCAGGTACAGTGTATGTACGTGGATGGCTATGCTTCATTGATTTGTGTCCCATCTTGCTTTTGTAGTCATAAGGTTCTGGGAGTAAAGTGGAAGAACAGAAGAGAAGACAGTATTCACTTTTGTCTTATTCCTTTCTTTTCTACAATGACAAGGAAGTTCTAGCTTGTAACGTTTAGCATACATGCATACTTCCTGTCGTTACAGGAGGGAACCTGCCTTGGAGAAGATAACCATCAGTTAGGAGAACAACAAGACTCAGAGCTGATGAGGTCATGAAGGAATTGAGACATAAAGCAGGTCTCTGTTCTCAAGTTTACTGTAGGAGAAAATGATTGTAAACCACTCTCCGTGGTTACTAAGGCTAAGGCAGATACTCAGCCTTCTCTTCATTTAGCAGAGAAGTTAAACTGCCTAAGGCTCCCTCATGCGCTCTATTATCAAAGCATAGAAGTGCAGGGAAGACTGTGCAACTGCAAAAAAACCTTAAATGATTCCTGGCACTCCAGAGTGCAGGAAAATCCAGTTAATTAGAAATGGATTTCATTAGACCAAGCATTAATGGAGCCTGAATTTAATGTTTTTTGTATGCAACTCTAATAGATTAAAAGGAATCAAGGTAAACTCTGCTAAATATTCCTCCTTGCAATTTGATCAATACTGTCATTGCCTATCATGAGATTTTACATAGCTAAGAAATAATTATTTTTCACTAATATCTGCCTTCAATGCAGCTCTTCAATCTACCTACTTATTTACAAATTACTTTTTTTCCTAGACAAAAAATGACCTTGACACTGACTTTATGTGAAAATTATCATGGAATCTCTCATAGAAGGCTAAATAATTGGAGTGCGTACACCTACTGACTACTAGTTCAAAGAAGGAAAAAAAGCAGAAAAAAATACTGTAGGGGGCAGCTTTTTTCTGACTATTCTTAATACATATTTTCTTCAATCTGTAACAGTTTAAATTTATGACTGTCAGTGCAGTGTGTCTATCAAAAACGCTGTATAATGGACAAGAGAAAAATGTCACTGCTTTAGGAGGGAATGCTTATAGGTACTGATAGATGCATAAGTACTGGTGGAAAAGAAATAGACTTGCTGTCGTCACGGTCAAAATTACTGTCCATTACAGTTTAGCTATATATTTTGATAGTCATTTCGTGTAACTAGACACCTTGTAGAGCAAATTAGCCATATTAATGCAATAAATAAAGTAATCATAGTTGATGGTTTTATAGTCAATTGAAGAGAATGAATGGACTTCAGTGTTAGTTAACATTCACTAGACCTCATTTTTTGAATATAATTGACATTAGTGCACATTTAGTGTATTTGTCTTGTCCCAGTGATTAATGCTATTAAAGGTATGTAACTTCAGATTGTTATGTTCCTATCTGCAAGACGATTCCTCCTGTAGCTCCTGTGTTTCCTTGCTCCTCAAATAAATGAAAAAGGCTTGAATGAGTGCCAAATATTTATCATATTTACTATACCACAATCTTAGGAAGGAAAGGGCTGCTCTTGAAATAGTACACACTGGCACATTCCTGTTTGATTTCTCATTTACTGTTTTAGAGACTAAAGCTTCGTCTCCTTCAGGGTTTAGCTCCAATAGTACATACCATGAAATTACGTTTTTGAGGGTAAAAAAGTAATGTAGGCTTAAATCCAGATCTGGTATCTTTATGTTGGTTGAATAACCTGATTTGTTATTGTATGTGGAATTCCTGTATGGGATGATGTGCTTTTTCATTATAGTTTTCCATTGCATATCATTTGAATGCCATAAAAGTTGAAAAATCAACTCTCCTATTAATATTATCTTAAAAACAAACTAAAAGTCCCCAAAACACTAATTGAAAATACTTGTAGCTAACAAACCTGAAGAAACTGAGAAAATTGGAGTGAACATAAATATAGTCATATAAAAAGTCAACATTTGAATCTGCTGTAGTAGGTAAGCTGTTAATTTCAAATTTTCACTTGTGGTTTAATTTTGATAGCTGACTTTAAACTATGGGAAAATCATCATGGAAAATGCTTTAAGGAGCTTTCTCAGAAAGCTGAAGATGTATGCGAGAGTTATTATATGATAGAGAGTTTTCAACCTGCACCTCTGTGAATAAGAAATATTTGGCTCCAAATACAAATCAAGATAGACTGCTTGTTCAGCCACCATCACTGCATTATTGGAAACAGAATGCTTTTTGATTATTGTTACTGAATTGAATATTTTCTAAGGGCGTTGAAGTGAGCAAGTATTCTTAGAGAGGAGGAAAAGTGTTTTTTTTTTTTTTTTTTTGGTGCTATTCTTAGAACCTCTGAGGTCTTCAATGTGTGAAGCAAGCAATTAGCAGCACAAGAACTGAAGCTCATACCAGCCTGGAAAATAACTAAATTGGAAAGAATTGCTCTATGTGAGGTAAACTAACTGTCTGAGAGTAACTCTGAATGTACTTGACATTCCGATGAGCAATTTCCATGAAAGTATATTGAAGATTTCAGGACTTTAGTGAAACAAATGCAGTATTTCATTGATCACTGAAATTTAATGACACCTGAATACTGAGCCTGCCCCATGTGATTTTGAAAGGTGATAAGGAAAACTTGGTCTGTTTTTTCTTCTTCAGGCAACAGGAAATATTTTCCTCATTCAGGATCTACCTTGAGTTGAATCAGTACAGATTTGGCTGGCTAAAGACATACATACGCCAGGACCAGACATACTCTTCCTCTTTACTGTTGGGGTATGCTATGAATACAGTAATTAAGGTTCAAGTATGAAAGTAGAATGTATAGACTCAGACGCGAGTTACAGGAAGATAATTTTACCTCACCCATGCACCTTACAGGCACACTCAAGGACTTGTTTTCTCTTAGTTTGAGCTGTCACCAGGCTTGTTGAGTGAGGAGCAGAGTCAGAAGTGAGATATTCTGCGTTTGGTCCCTTAGGAGACGTACCAGTGGTGTGTGTGGGAAGAAAGTACTGGCAAATGCGTTGTGACAATGGAGGCTGACAGTTTCATGTTGGTGTTGCGGAAATGGACTCTGTCACTTACTGGGATGGAAGAATCCATGTAGAGAATTAAGCCAGTGGCTTTTCTAGTTGGAAGGATGGTTCCCTACCACTTGTCTACGTGTATCTACCAGTTCCTGAAGTGAAGAATTCACAATATGCTGTTTGTGTTGCATCTAATTCCTGTAAACAATCCAATTTTTCAATGACATTCATAAAGTTAAGAACTTGCTTTCACACATACTGGTGTAGCAAGTCTCTTTTATTGATGTACATGCAGTGAAATATACTAGCTTTGCACTAGTAGTTCAGAAGCAACATGTTATCCAGGAGAATCATATTATTCTACATGTTAAATCTCTGTGCAAAAGTGTATGGAGGTGAAAGTGTCTTTTCATGTTTGACCTGCATTTGTTTTTAAAGCAATTGAAATATTCTACATCTAACGTCTTTCTCCTTTCAAAAAAAAAAAAAATCCAAGTGTTTCAGATTAAATCTATTGGACAAATTCATACGATTTAAAATTATGTAAGGTAATTTTCTACATCTTTCTATACTTTAAGTGAAATGTTTCATTTTCATTAATGTTCAGAGTATTTTAAGGCCAATCTGATAACTTTCATCTTGTATTCCTGACTATTCTACTGCTGGTGTGACAAGTTAGGGTAAGAAAAACCTCTGGGAGTTTTTCCTCATGGTTTGGTCTTAAAGTTCTTAGAGGTACTTATGTGGTTAAAGTAGAATTGTCAATATCCTCTTCATTTAGGGAGATCAAAACTAAATTAAGAATCATCATTAATTTGTTGTAAAAGAATGAGAGAAAAATGATAGCTGACAGTGTTTTTCACAAATATAATCCCTTATAGCATTCTTCCTGTCTATTTATGCAGAGCTGCTGATGGCTGAATGGCAATAGGATTTAGTGGGATTTAATAATACTCTCAGTTGAAAAGCTTAACTTAATGTCCAAGTTCTAGTGGGAATTATCTTTCCTAAAGATATTTTTATTAGCATTTGTACATTTTAAAATGTACAAAATAGAGAGCCCATCCAAAGCGCAGAAAGCAAGTCTTCTCTATTATTGTATTTAAATGTCGGCCTTCATAGAAGCTGCATACAAAACTCATAAAAGTAAAATGTAGGCGTATTTCTCTAAAGGATTTGAGGTATCTGTCTTTTCTCATTACTGACTGTGCTTAATACAGTCCTTAAATTTATGCTTGATAGTCCCAGTAAAGCAGAATGTAATTACCCACAGCTGGTCAGTTGTAAAGAAGAATCCCCACCGGGCATTCATCCTCATAAAGGCTGAACCCTCTCTTTACAATGCGTCTTTACAATGATCCTGAGAATGAATGCCTTACGTGTTCTGTGAGAAAGGGATCTGATACAGCAGCACTACCCATGTGTGAGCATGCTGATATAAATTTAGCTGGAAATTGGACTAGTTATGTAGGTTTATGCTATCACACAACATCTATGGAACTAGATATTCTAGTTTCTCCCTCAAATGCTCAATGGTTGTGAGCAACACATTTGATGTGATCTAGCAACTTCTGCATCTGTAATGAAATGCTCTTCTCCATTCATTAATTCTGGAAAGTTTAGCTGAGTGCTAGGATAGGATCTCAGACAGTATTATTATGATATTGATGGATGGATTTCATCAAATTGAAAAGAATTTTTAGAATATAAGTGCAGTAAAGCTGTCTGTCAGCTGAATCAGAAATAACTATCAGTTACTTAGTACAGGTTTGGAGATTTCTGGCTCAGTAAACCATCCTCAGGAAATTGTCTAATGAAGTGACTTTTTGTAGATGTTTTGTGTAAATTTGTGGTTATCTGCTAAATATATGTAATTTTATAAAAAGGGTTTGAAAGATACGTATTTCAACCTTTTCTGCTGAAGTTAGAGGGATGGGCCTGGATAAATTAGTAAAGATAACTCACTTAGAAAGATGAAGTTGGTGTCGTGTGCTCTTAGAAATACTTCTGTCCATGGTGTTTTACTATGCCAGCTTGGAAGCTGAGTAGACAAAGGAAATATTTTCCTAGGACTGTTATTGTCTCTTCAAGCGTAAAAAGCAAAAAATGTACACTGAAGATAACTGGACTTTTCTCTGATAAAATTAAATAGTATTAAGGAGGACTCTACCTCTCTCTTGTAAAATAAAAGGTGGCTTACAGTAAAGATGTTTGTTATTTAAAAGTATCACCTGTATGTACACCACAGTATTCACTGGAGTGCATAAACAGTTCTTGACTCATAATTATGTAGAAGTAGAGGTCACATTAGCCACCAAGTAACATCTGTCGAGGTTGTCTGGTTTGTATTTTTCAAAACTATTTGGATTTCTTTAAGTCATACTGAGACAGTATGAATCCCTTCAGTATTCCTGTGGTTTGTGTTTTGTGTTAGATAGACACCTTGGCAGGGCAAAGCAGGCCAGGAGAAACCTCAGCATGGGGGGGATTGGTGTAACTCCAGATGATCCCTCTATTGCTTCTCTTGTTACCCAAAAGGGTTTACTCTGCCAAATACCTTTTTCTGTCAGCAACTGGCCAGAAGACAATCTGATGTTATCAAAGTGAACTTTCTGCAAAAACTGGAGAGGACTCTACTGCAAGTATATTCACCTAAGATGAAAATTACCATCTTTTACATCAATTCTCTCCAAATGTGGCAGGCTTCCTAATCAGCAATGCAGAAATCTGCACCTCTCTGTCCCCCTTAGCCCCACTGTCAGTGTTCCTTCTGCAGGAAATGCAGATAGGAAAAGCCTTGTAATTATCAACTATCAGTAGAATATAACTACCTTGCCTTGATTATGTAGCTTTTGTAACATTCTTCTATTTTAATCAAGACAATTTTAAACTTCCTCTTAAATTTCTCCAAAAATGGGGAAGTCAGTTTGCTGTGTTCTGCTGTTTGTATAGGTTGTGTTTTTTTGCTGTAACATGTACATTCTCTGTGCAATTTCAACTTCATTATAGCCAAGATAGTTTGGAATGGCCTGCATTTTCTTACAATTCACTATCCAATTTTGTAATCATTTTCCAAAATTATAGTGGATAAATCTTTTTTTCTGTTCAACTTAACTTCTAATTCAAATCCAAAAGTGCCACATTTTATTTTTTTTTTAACCTCATGAGATACTTTTGGCTGTTCTTTCCAGTCTATGTGCCAATATATCTAGTCTGTGTATATCTCCTTTATTGGACTTGTTAACCCTGGATTATTCCATCTATCCATTTTATATTATGGCCCACAAACAGGTGTATTGGCTCAAACAGGCTGTGAGTTGCATCAGATGGGTGGAAACATACAGAGACAAGTGTAGGAAGCTCTTTAACTGGATTTGCTACTACTGACAAGGAAATGCCAAGCTGTATTCTTTGCAGAAACTCAAGATTGCAGTCTGGATTCATGCCAAGTCTGTAGTACTCAATGACAAAACAGAAATCACTCTACAATATTTTCAACCAAAATACTTGAAATTCCTGGCATTAATTTTTAACCGTTTGTCTTTAACGCAACGATTGTTTATCTTGTACGTGTCACCAAAAGGTGGCCCAAAGAACTATTTTTTAAGAATAGTAGTATTCTTTATTATATATATAGTATATATCTATATATATTTGTATATCTATCTAGTATAGATATAATACTATATCTATACTATAGATATATATTTCTGAATAACACAAAGTCATGAAGCATTTCATAACACATTTTGTAAATGCATGCAACTGCCTGGATCAGTAATTCAGTAAGCACAGAAAAGTATTGAATCAATGGGACAATGTCTTTAATGTTAATCTTAAGTTTCTTGAAGCATTGATGTTTGCTCAGTCTTAATAAATCTAAATGGAAGAATGTACCCCAAAGAGCTGATAAATGTTTCAGATCTTCACAGATTCACACACTCAGAGTTTTAGGCTATAATAAAAAATGCATCTCCTAATCTGACCTTTCCTATTTCACAGGCTGTTACACTTCTCCAAAAGTGATTCCAGTACGGGCTTGTTGCTCAGTGGGATGGTTTGGAGTTGAAACAAAACTAAAAATGTGATTTATGCTAGTTCCCACATAATTAACATCATTGGGTGAGAAATCTCCTCAGTTCTTGTACAGCTCTTACTTATTTTAAAATGTTTACTCTTGAGAAAGTGTTCCTTGATGTCCTCTTAAAGTGAATGCACAGTATTGTATATGTAAGAGTAGAAATGGAAAACAGAGCAATAACCAAACTGTTAGCTAATAATATCTAATTACTCAGGCTGCTGAGGTCCCTTGTCTATAATTTAGTGAAACACTTAGTAAAAGGACTGAGAAAATTCTAAGGAGTGTGCCCAGCAGTACGGCGGAGCAATAAGCTAGCTGGTCACAGTGATGGGTGCATTCAGACAAGATCGCATCCAAGCATGACAGTGGAGCCAGGCTGTATGTCAATGTATGTAAATGTATGCTAATTGAAATGGATTATTTGGCAGGCCAGAGGAATCCCTGTTTAGCTGCAGATGAGCAAAGCAAAAGAATATCAACTAAAGTGTGTGGTTTTTCTTTTTTCTTTTTAAAAAAAAAAAAAAAGAAAAAAAGGTTGAATAACTTGGCCTGCTGTAGCTGTCTGCTTGTTTATCAACATTTCTGCAATAAATCTCTTGCATCTTCCTCCCCTAACTCCTGGGAGGCCAGGTGGCAAACATGTAAAGAAATGCCCTGTCTGTGAGGCTGTGCCACCAAGTGACCTGGCTAGGCAGTGACATAGAACTTTGAGCTGAGTTATTCTGCAAGTGAGAATTGCTCTCATATAAAGCTTATAAAACTGTGTAGTTTGCTCAACTTTATTTAAAATGTTCCTTTGAATATTCAGGTGAGCAAAAGAGGAACGTGCTGAGAGCTTTACAGTTTCCCTGGGATGGGCGTGCATAGGGCCAATCGCACTGAACTGCAGCAGCTGCTGGGCGCTGGGGTCTGTGGCTGTCCCACTGTGGCAGGCTGCAGTCCCAGCACAGCATCACGAGTACTGTTGCAGGTAGAAGCAGCGTCTCAGGTTGAGGCAGTCTGACTAGCAAGGGGATCCATTTCCTCATGCTGTGTGTTCTTTGACTTTTTTTCTCCTTCTGGTTGATATTGCTTCAGTTGGTGTGTGATTGCCCAGAGATGTCATCTGTATTTTCTCCCAGCATGGTCTCAAATACCACATAGAATTCAGGCACAGACATGTATCTACATTTACACCTGCATTTATGCCTATATTATCACTTTTGTGCTTTTTTTTTTTATCTGCAACTTGGAAAGGAAAACAAAATCAAAAATTATGTAGCTCCGTCATCCAGATGAATTTGATGCACTGTGTACACTGATATATAATTTCTGCCTTTAATATAAGAGTCATCTTACATTGTGGTGTAAAATACTTCAATTTCCATGTCTGTTTTCTTACTCTGTTTTAATACTGTGAATCAGCAGTGTTCCTTGCTCACAATTACATGATTTTCTAATTCTTTTGATAAGCCAGTCTCATGGCATGGTAGATACCCACTTTGATACGGTACATAAATGTCCAGATAATTATCATGCATATCGACATTCAGTGAATACTAAAAATCCACGAAGTAGGTGTTTACTTGGTATATTCTATTGGATAGCTATAACTAAATGCTATTAATGTAGATGATGTGTTGTGAAATAGTCTTCTGGGGTCGCTTCGTTTATTTAAGAGTATCCTCTGCAGTGTGTATCGTCTTTCAGGTGGGGGATTGCACTGCATGTGGTGCTGTTTTGCTGCTCTGTATCATGATATTGCTGTACTGCTAGAATAACAGCGTATTAACATTTGCCATAAGAGTGCAATTTAGTCATTGAGAGTGAAATTCATTGCTGGGCATAGGGCCAGGATGAGGCTTGTGAATCTCTCAAGTCCTACTTCAGCTCTCAAATCAGTGTAAAACACATGCAAATTGTCATGTTTACTCCCCTTTTTAGCCTGGTGAACAAAACTGTTTTTATATATACTTCGGTGATGAGGTTTGTGTTCAACATCCAAAGCTAGTCTAGATATGTAAGAGCCTAAAATACGTTTAGGTTCCCATTATTCTTCCCCAGCATGCATGTGCAGCCCTGTGGTTCAGTGCAAGTCCCTGCTAAGGGCTATGCACCGGATTGGCCCTTGCACTGCCCTGCAGCAGGAGCATCTGGGCTGGATGAAATGCCTGAACTGTGGACAATCCTCATCATGGCCAAGGGAAGCTAGTAAAGGCTACTAGAAGTGGCTTTTTTTCTTCAGAAACTATTTAAATGCTGTTATTTCTGACTGGCTCATATCATAACTGTGCATTAACTAGCAATACATGCTGCTGAGACTGAAACTGTAGGGTTAAAAACACCTTGCCAGTGTGCAAAGGCATCCTTACAAGGCTGAAAACACAATAGAAAAAGCCATTAAAAAATCAGTGTCTGAGTGCAGGAACTGAAGTTGGACAGAGATTGTTGGTTCTGCAAATGAATAATACACTAACCTGAGAAACAGGATGTCTAACATCAGCTCTTGGTCAGCCACAGAAACTTTATTAGGCTTAGTTTCTTTTCAGTCCAAACTACTCAATGTGATTTGTTTAAATAAACAAACTCCTTTCTTCCTGGATGGTGTGGGAATCTAGGTTAATTAGCATCTGTAAATTGCCTTGCAGTTCTGAGGATGTCTAAGAAATGCCAGGTGGTGTGTGCTGTTTCTCCAGGAATGAGGTGCTGTTTGAGGCTTGTAGGGATGAGTTAAAGCAGTTCTGTGTGTTTAAAAAGGTGCTCTTCTCTTGGAATCCTGAGAAGCCCTTAGTCTGTAATGTCCTTCAGGTGACAATAAAATAAGCCCAGTTTTGCCCACATGAGGGAGGCCTGAATGTAGGAAAACTTCATCAGGGCTTAAACTGGTGATTGAGCACCTGGAAGAGGGCTGTGGCTGGCCTGGGGAGCAGAGGCAAAATTGTTTACACCTGTGCACCCCTGTGAGCAGAAGGAGTGGACCCAGGGTGGGGCTGCCCTGGGCTCATTTAAGGGCCAGTGGTGGAGAGGAGTGTATCTCTCCCTTGGAGATCTGCCGCTTGTTAGAGGAGCATCGTTTGGGTGAAAGCTGACATCAGTTGGGTAAGTCAAAAGTTTTGTCAAACCTTAGTGTATGTCCATTGTTAAAGCCTATAATGCTTTGCTGGGGATTGCAAAGAACCTGCCTGAAGCAATTTTGCTTCATTTGCGAAATGCTGAATAGATGGCCTGGTTGTATGTGGTGACAGAGCTGGAGCTTAACTCTCAAGAGGTGAGCAGCTTTGGCAGGATGTGCACCTGATTGCTGTGATTCCCGATGCCCTGAACATCGATGTGGTGCTTATCACCTCAGGGCTGTGATCCAGAAGGGAGAAGTGGGTGTTTATCATGCTCCGGTGAAAGATCATTCTGATTTGGTTTCTCACTGTTGCTGATATGAAACAAAGTATTTCCTTAAAAATAAAGGGAAGAAAGCTATCTCAAATCTGTTTTAAAATATTTCTTTAGAGCACCCCATGATATACAGTCAGTACTGCTTGTAGGCAGCTTTATGGGCGCAGTAGAGCTAAATTTTACGTAACTGGGGAAATAAATTTAGGCCTTCTCCAGATGAAGCTTCCTGTGCTATAAATCTCTTGTGCAGTTTGAGTTCTGTCTAAACAACTCTTTGTTAAAATTCCTGTTGCAAGATGGAGAGGGGTTGGGGCAGGTTTAAGTGAAGACCAAGAAGGTTAGAGTAGAGCAAACAGAAAGAAACTGCAAAGAAAGAGAACTTGGAGTACTTTGCGCATGTGACTGATACTGTGTGAGGGAAGTGAAAGGTGTGGCTTCAGGAAGCTGAAGAAAGTCTAAAGAGTAACGTAGTACGCTTATCTGCTATGGTACCTTTCTTTCTTATTACTTTAAAGCAACAACTTTGCTGGTCGTTTGCTTAGTTGTTTTAATTTCCAGTTGTTTTCCTTGCCGCTGTCTTTCAAACTTCTTGTGTATCTCTACCTGAAGCATGTATGGCAGTTGACTCCTGTTTGCACAAAAACCCATTTTCCTCATTCTCAGAAACTTGTAGCAATGAAACTTGAAGATATCAGGTCTCTGATGTAGGAGGGTTCTCTATGTACACGCAGTTCTCGCTGTCTTGGGGTGGGAACAAGTGGCTGCAGATGGATGCATGCATGTAAGCAGCCCAGTGTGGACTCAGGGCTGAGTGTCTGTGGGGATGAGCAGCACCTGTTGGTCACCTGTGTGCAATCACCATGTTCCTTCTGGCTGCAGCCTGTGGCTCTGTTCATTTCTAGAGCCTGATACACTGGTTGGGATAGTAGCACTCATTAGAAACATAAGTTCTTTCCTCTGCAGGGACCAGGCATGAACAGAGAGTACTGGCTGCTTTGGCGCTTCAGTGTCTTGTATTTACAGTAAGGCTTTTCATCTTAAAGTGTTCCAAACCATGTATGTTTTTAAAAAAAAAAAAAAAAAAAGTAGAAAGGGATTTGGATTCAAACCTAGGGTAGGTTTGTAGCATTAGTGTAGTAAAATGTACAGCAGTCACTTGATCTGCTGCTGGGAAAGGGCAGAACAGCAGTTTGTGCATTGTATCAACTGTTTCAGAAATGAAGTGAAAACAAACTGGGTTTGACTGGGACTTGAGGGCTAATTGTTCTTTGCTTGCCAAAAGTAAAGCATTGAATCATTAGTGCCCAGCTACACTGAAAGCCAAGACCTGTTTTATGTCTTACCTTCAGCACAGTAGAAGAGTGCTCTTGCGGACCGAACCATTTTGGTACGGTTAACAAGAGAAACAAGAGATGTGCTCTTTCTCCTGCATAAACAAAACCCCAGTGTGTTCTGCAGTGATCAGGCCCCTAAGCTCATCTCTTGCAATCCCTGACGCTGCAAGGCTGGAGATTGTTAAATCTTCCACTTCAGCAGGGCATTACTTCTGTGCTGCTTAGCCTAATTCTAGTTGTTCATCTGAGTGATAGATGTCAATAAAAGGCTTCCTGACAACTGTTTAGGAGGAAAGTTAAGAGGGGGGAAAACAAAAGCTTCCCCAGTAATTGAATGGAGAAACTCCAGTAATCATGATCTGTGTATAATCTAAATGTTCTGTTATCTGTGGGAAAAATAAATTCCAGGGTTAACTTACAGTTACTTCATTTGCTTGCATGTTAAGGTACATGTGTGTGGTCATGCGCAGAATTCCAAGCTCAGCTTGGAGAATGGGTTTTGCTTTTGTTTTGGTAATCGTTTCTAGAGGGGAAGTGGCTTTCAGGGCCTGGCTGTGTGCTGTGTAGGAGTTACTCTGCATGCTTGAGGCCCTGTGAGCTTCTGGAGGAAGGCAGCTCCTGCAGGGTGCTGTGGGGCAGGAGCTGCTGTGGTGTCTGCAGCAGTGCTGTGGGAGTGTGGCAGCCCTACAGCTGCAGCCCTCAGCACAGCCCTCAGCAGCCTCCTGGGGAAAATGGTGGCCAAATGCTAGGCATTACCTCCAGAGCTCTAGGTCTGTGGAGTAAGACTTGCAGCAGGGAGCACCTGGATGATTTATAGCAAGAGCACACTCACCCAAAGGACTGCCCTAAAGACTTTGTTATTAGTGCAAGTCAATACTGTTCCCTGAAAATTCTTTAACTAGTAAAGAGTAAAATTAACCAGATTAATAATCTGCTATTAATGGTCTGTTTGTGTCTAGCCCTTGTTTTCTAGACAATTAGTTATGACAATTTACCAGGTAAGAGATGAATTCATGCTGTGCTTAGAAACAAAGGTTCTATTGCCTTGTGCTGTGGATCAGCCTACCTAGCTGAGACACAGTTGGTGCCTGAGCTTGTCTGGAAATAAATATTCTTAGTTACAAGGTTTTTTCTTACAATTTTTAAATTTTTCAAATGAAATTTGATCTTCTGCTTGCAGTGACAGAAGTGGCAGGTAGGCTCTAGAGTTGCTGCCAGTGGTCTGCTTAATGCAGCGTGATGGACAGGACCGGCTGAGCAGCCTGCGTGTAGCAAGAGGTTTGGCAGTGCTCACTGGAACACATTGCCAGAAGGGACTATCAAAGATGATCGCTGTTCCGAGAGCTTCCTCTGCAGAGAGTTGTTGCACCTGTTTTTGACATGGGGAATGGTTCACCTGTTGCAGTGAGGAAGCTGCAGGTTTTGCAGTGTGCAGTGCTGTCTGTGCTCACCTGCCTCCCTCTGCCAGCTGTGGTCCTTCTACATGCTTGTCCCTTGAAGTAGAAAGTAGTGATTTGTCACTAAGATATTTAAATAGGCTCTACAATTTTCTTGTGTTTTAAAGAGAGATGTTTTTTTAAAGTTTCAGGAACTCCCAGTAACAAACAGCCGATGTTGCAATTGTAAGAATAAAACTTTTGCTTGCTGATATGTAGGTTTCTGCTATACTATGAAGGTTTTCTGCTTGTGCTGCTCAGTTATGAAGGCCAATTGTGTAAAACTTTAAATCGCAAATATTAAGGCACAGTGCTTGCAGCCTTCTGGAAATATGACTGGACTAGCTTATTTGGAAATGACATTCAGATAATCACAGATTCACAGAAAAATGAATGCTTCTCAGTAGGAAGCAGTGCTACTTCCTTGGTAGTGTCTTACCAGGTTGTGTTGTGTTGATGCTGTGCAAGCTATTTTTTTCTTGTTTAAAGTTTTGGGAATCCAAACCACTGTTACTAATTTAGAAGGGTGGGATTTATCTAGGTAAGACTTCTATGTGTCTATGCTGTAGTTTAATCAGTAAGACAAATAGCTCTTCAGTGGTGCCTTTGTCTTATCCACCCCTCCTCAGCACCCTTCAGTAGTCTCTTTCCTTAGATTAATAGGAGTGTAGACATGTTACTCTTCAAGTTGCTAAGTAAATGAGATTAATCCTACTGCAAGAAATGTTACCAACTTGTACGGATAGTAGTCTGTATGATAATTACACTTGATGAATTTTTCATAAAGAATTTTTTCAGATATGAGCATTAATGTTGGTAGAAAAGTTCAATTTCTCACTAATAACTTTTTAGCAGTGCTGTATTTTCCAAAAACATCTATTTTGTTAGTTACTCTGTGAAGGAGGAAAGGTAAGTATTTGTTTTTAGGGCTTTTGACATAAATCTAAAGATATTTCATTTTCATAAAACATTTCTATATGACATAACACTTTTAATCAGTAGTTGTACACGTTTTCATGTCACAGAAGTTTCATTGTTGAGACAGGAAAGCATGGCAAGGTGGTGCAGGTGTGCAGTAAACTTCTGTTTACCTGGACTCTGTCTCCACTGTGAATGATTTTAAAGGATAACAGCTGTCACTTGTGCTAGAGACAAGGGGAGAAATGAAGGGAGGAAAATAACTTTTCTCTGATTCTGTTGTACTGCACTTTGTGTTTTTCCTTTTTTCCTGTTTTAGCAGTTCCTGAAACCTCACAAGTGTTTTTCTGTTTTGCAAACAGTATGAAAAAGGCAGTTTGTCCTTCAGCTCCACATGGGCTTATATCATAAAGCAGGCTTGTGAATGTCTATAGGTTACACAATAATGAAAACATTTATGAGACTTAAGGTGGTATCTGCTGGTACATTGGAAGAATCAACAGATCAAATGGCTTCAAAATGGATCTGGCAAATTATCTGTGCATTTAATTTTTTCTTGTCCTTAAACAGGATCATTTTTGTAAGAGTTCTTGGTTTTCTATGAGCCAAGTTTCAGAGGGGTTAAAAGCAAATCTCAGGTTTTGTGAGGAATGAAGCTTTTCACACTTTCAGATCCTTCCCTACCTCCTCCGTTTTCTAATGAGATAGAATGAGGGTTGTGACACTTTTTTTTTTTTTTTTTCCCCTCGATAAATTATCTCTTCCCTCCAATTTCTGAGATAGTGTAGCAAGCCACATAGCCACCATGTTATTCACCCTTGCTGGAAAGCAGTCACAGCACTGAGGCCAACATCTTGCAAAGATGTTCGAGGGGTTTGCTAGCAGCAATATAATTATCGTCAAAACCAATGCCTTTAAGAAGTGTTTCTGGAATGTGGCACACCAATCATTTAGGCTTTAGCCCTTTCCCTTTGTATTTGCTTCCCAATCACTGTTAACCCAGAGAAGCTCTTTGTCAGCAGATGTTCTTCTGTTGTGAATGTGAAGACAGGCAACTCAAGGAAAGCAACTTGTCTTCTGGCGCTGCTCCACGCTGCCCCAGAGGAGGGTGAAAGTAGGGTGTGCTCATGCACTCAGGCTGCAGACATTGGAAGCAACCCACTTCCAGGTTCCCCATTCCAAGGCTCACAGAAGAGAATGAGGACAAGGAAAACAGAATGGTGGGAGGAAACAGTAGGATAGAAAAATTGAGGGACAGCGAAGAAGCAGCATGAGGTAAAAAATTGGGCAGGGTGAACAACTGTAAAGCTGGGATTGGCACGCAGCTTCAAAATAGCAGATTTGCCAGTTAGCACCAGGGGTGAGTAAGAAGGGTGTACCAAGCAAAGCTGGGAATGGGGATCATGCACCGGTGAAGCTACTGATCTGTCTTTCTGAGAAATAACCACCTTTTCTCAGATTTCCCTGTCAATTGTCCCATAGCCAGAACTGCAATTAAACTTCAATATATTTTATAAAAAATAGTACTTAGTTTACTTTCACATAAGTGAAGAGATACAATTGCACAATGGTGGTTACAATGGTAGAAATACATACTGTTGATAAAATGTTTGCAAGAGATTTAAAAACATACTGTACAGCACCACATCTGAAATTGGGTGATGGCAAAACGAGTCGTACTTTGTGTCCAAGTAAATTAAATTCCTAAATCTGTCTTTTAGAATAAATAAAAAATATTATGTGCAATGCCTTACGCTACCAAAATATTTCCTGAAGTTGAATGAGAGATTAAAAACAAAAATGAGGTAAAAAAAAAAAAAAAAAAACATTCATGCATTTAAGCCACCATTAGTCTCTGACTCTAAAATAAGGCAGATCATAATCTTTTTAAAACTGTCTTTAGCCACTTAAATTCTCTTTAGTGCTTTTCACAAGAAGGTCTATCAATACTTTGTAGAATCATGAGTTAAGATGCTTCTATTTCCAACAGGTTTTTTGACAGGTTCAGCCATATTTGAAATGCATTGCATGGTAGAAAATGTTGATTTTCCTTAATGGAAAAAGGAAATGTAAATTAATGGAAAAAGGAAATGTAAATTAAAAGGAATAGAGAGAGATGGATGTTTCAGAATTTTTCACAAATGACATTGTTTTGATCTGAGAGAAAGGACAGGGAAAGAGAATTATGTGTCATCTTCAGTCTTAATGACGTGGAAAAGGGTGACATTGAACAGGACTTGGTGTCCATTATTCCAGGCATAGAGAGCTCTATCTCTTGCATTGTAGTCGAGCATGGATATATGAAAATACTGATTATGGAAAGGAATGTCTGTATACTCGTAAGTGGAGGTTTTGGTGGAGTAAGAGTAGTAGACCTTGGCTCCTGTTAAATGAGAGTTAGTAACATATAAGGTGCCACAGATCATGAAGGACTCTCCAGCACTTCTTTTGGGGTATCCTGTACTCCAGCTCTTCAGCACCTCCAACGTGTCCTGGTTTAGCTGGCTGATGACAATGTTGCCTGCATTCTGGTTGGTGGCGTACACAGCCCATAGCCCGATTTCGTCTGCCATCAGGTCAATATCAGAAAAGCCACCCCAGGTGTAAGGGTAGACATTGTGAAAACCAGCATACTCAAGGCTACGCTGTGCAAGCACCCGCCCAGTGTCGAAGCTGTATTTGATGATGATGTTGCTCTGGTACTTGTTGAAATAGAGGGAGCCGTTGTAGACGACGTGGTTGGTTCCTGCCCATTTGAATGGAAGGTTGTATGTCCTTGATTCAGCCCCACTGACAAAGTCTGCAATTGATTTATATTCACGGACAATTTTATTGTTAGTGTAACTATCCATATACCAGACCTGGAAAGAAAACAAAGGTTGGAAGTCAACACCTGGAACCCAATCTGTGGCATATGATCATGGTACAGCATGATGGATACGTGACTGAAAATAGAAGGAAAGAGGTTTCAGGGGTGCAGCAGTATGTCACAGTATGATAATGCCCACGTTCCTGCTATGAAGCCATGAAGAGCTCTTGAATTTCCAAATCAAAATTTACCTATGTAAATTAACTCTTAAAAAGACTGTTCTAAATGGCCAGTTAGGGATCCTATCTCAGATGCAAACAATACCATCACTTCTATTATGGCCAGTGGTCAGTATACAGCTTATATGGAGCCTAGTTGTGCAGTTTTTGACTATGCTGTATTATGGGGTTGTGCTCACAGGTATTGATGTTTGTGTTAAATTACATAGGTTACAAAGAGCTGAGATCAATAGCATCTTAAAATGTATACTTACACCAGTAGGTATATGTCATCCCTGGAACAGTTTAAGGAAACTACACAAATATGCTCAGCTGACTTTTGTCTTTAGATATTTTTGTACAAACACTTCTGCTCTTTCTCTGAAGATGTTTAGCATTGAAAGTGATGGAAGCAGAAGAAACATGCTGGTGAGTGTAAACTCCTGGGGGAAAATATCTTATTAAAGATTAAAATAAGGCAAGTATAACTCTAGGACACAAAGATGTTCAGAGCCTTAACATACTCGATTATTTTTCTCTGATGCTAATGGATCTGTCATCCAGGCTCCAAATCGGGTTCCGGATATCTTGACTGTAATGGGGCCTGTAATTTTCATCAATTTGCCACATGCTGAAATTAGAAAAACAAATGCATTAATGCAAATAATTACACAACTCTCCTTGACATCAGACAGAGCACTAGACCGATTGCTCAAAACTAAATAGTGGCTCCAGAGGACTCAGGCTTAGGTTGAAGATGGATTGTCATGTTCACTGTATGAACTTTTTCTGTATTGAGCAATAATATAAATTTGTCAGGAAAAAAACCCAAACGACGACAAACAAACCTGTATATATTGTTGTTTTTATGTATTTTAAAGTGCAGTTTCCTTTTCTCTGAATGTAAAGAAAAACATAACCTAGTAAAATATCTTAACTGTTGCAAATAACATTTAATAATAAATGAAAAGACATAAAAAAAACCTTAGTTTTGCCTCCAGAAAGTTCAATGAAAGGTTGGAATTGATGGATATTTCAGTTGTCGATTGACAGGGGTAACAAGGAGGTGAAGAGTAGACAGGAAAAAATGGGCCTATGCATCTTCTACACAAAATGCAGCTGTGCACAAGTGCCTTTGTCTGATTCTGCCCTGGGGTTATACACACAACTGGGCCACTACTATGGGCCTGGCTGAAGTTAAGAATGTGAAAATGAGAATTATTCAGCAACTGTGGCTATATCATTAGGCTTTCTAATCCATTAGGCTGTCTTGTTAGACTGTCGAGGAGGAAATAATGAGAGTCAATATGATCTTGGTTGCTGGCCTTACTAACTAATCAAAAATATATATTCGAGGGGACATAAATATCAAATCTGTTAGTAGCAAGCCCCTGGTAGAATCCATATGTTTACCAAGAGGCTTAATATCAAACAGCGATTTGCAGGTATTTAAGTGAAGTAGTGTGTTCGAAGAAAATGTTTCATATGACTGGGGAAAAAAGTGACTTTATGAATTTAAAAATAAGGGCTTCTCCATCATAATGTGGTTGTCTATAAGCCAATCTACTTAGGAAGTGTGGAAAACAAACAGTATATAGTAGGATTGAGAGTGACTTTATTCAGTTCAAAGGAGAAGGTCACATCAAGCCTGGATTTTTCTACTTCATGTAACTGTCAAGGACTTCTCTGGTCAAATCTCCATATCTAGAAATTCCTCCTTAATTAGTAACCTGGTACACGTCTTTAGTAAGTAAAATTGTGAGAACAAATTGACCAGGAAATACTTTGAAGATAGCTAGGAATAGAGGATGTTCCCAATGTCTGTGATGCAAATGAGTATTGGTGGCTGCTACATACACCAAGTAAGCATATGATTTATAGCAGGATGTGGAAAAGAAATAAAATTGAAACAAACAAAACATCTTCCTGAAGTGTTCATAGGCATTATTATTCTATTTATTGCAGGTAATAAAGAGGAGAAAATGAAGTATTTTTTCAGTGGTTGCACAAACCAATTTCTAGTGCTTTATTTCTTCCTCTTTCTAGTGTATGATCAAATTTCTTATAATATTACTTTGTAGCATGAGAGAATGAAGAATTAGTTCTTAATGGGTGCATGCCTGTTGTCCTACGTAATGGAAATTCAGGAAGCACTATAGTCTAGTTACTCGAGCTTGCTGAGGAGAAGCCTGTGAATCCTACTGCATGTATGCAGTGACTTTCCAAGTAATGTTTGGGAAATTTACTTATCCTTCCTGACTTCTTTCTTCTTCAAGATGGGGATAGTGATGCATCTCTCCATTGCATGGTTTTGTACTAAGTGATATTACTAAAGCTCTCCAAATTCCACTGGGAACATTGCTTTGGGAGTGCAAGTACCACTGCAATCAGTAAACTCATGCTTTCACTAATCTTTCACTAATACCTCTTCTGTCACTGTAACAGTATTTCTTTGGATAAATGGAGTATTTTAATTTAGAAGTTTTAACCATAAATGTTAACACATTATAGTTCAGGTTCTCTGTAATAAGATATAGACACAAATGAATTCAACATCTAATTACTTGAATCACATCTGCATATTTCATAAGCAAATTTGGTAGTGTCTTCTCTGAATTATAGCTATATGATTTTTTTCTAGTTAAACAGGTTATGATGATGGGAAGGGTCTGAGGCTTGCTGTGCAACCTACATTCTCTTACACGAGCACATACCTTCCGTGACTGCCAGTGAAGGATCTCTATGTGCATGAGTCCGAGTGAACTAGCGGTGTATGCAATTATACAGACTCTGTGTTTTAAACTTTTATGGCCAAATATCTCAGCAGTTTTACCCTGAATTTTCTCTTATTCCAGAGAGAAGGAGCAAGATTCAGTCATAACTGTGGTAATCATTTAATCTCAGGGAAAATAAGACAACTGCTTACTGTGTGCTAATGAACTTTGAAATTTTTGGCAGCACAGATGGAAGATCCCTTTGAAGTGGCCAGGACAATACAAATAATGCATTATAATGCTGAAAAACACCTGCTAGGAACAAGAATGGAAAATAGTCATTACAAGTGCAGGCTAGCTAGTTACATTGTGAAATGCAAGTAAATCTGTGAAGATTCAGGCCAGGTTCTATGGCATGTTGGGGCCAGTCTGTTTTGTCCTGCCATAGGCTTCTGGCCATTGGGTTGGGACAGGTAGTCACAGCTGGGTCACCTCTTATGGTGAATGTGGCTGGGAGAGGGTTCAGATGTGAAAGCTGTTTTTCCTTTATGTTTGCTTATCTGGACACAACCATTTTTCAGGAGTTGCTCACAGTAAGTCTAACTTAAGCTGATTTTAAACTACTTTAAAGAGCATGTAGGGAAAATATAACCTAAATAAAAAGAATAAAGTCATAAGCATCTAAGCCCGAAGAATAGGTGTAAATAAGTCTTGTAAATTAGCGCTTGAGATGCCCAGACCCCTTTTAATGAGTCAGGTGCTGAACACTTGAACTTTAAAATGTGTAAAGAACCTGTAATCCTAGTATGAATATACTAGATTGGTAGTAGCCCTCCTAAATGACACTGAGTACCAGCAACATTACCTCAAATTGCACTTGTCTTGAGGTCTCAGAAAATGTAGTTGGTTACGAGACTGCAGTGGGTCAACCCAGACCCACCACTTGCTCACTCCCCTCCACCTCCCAGTGCAACAGCAGTGAGAATGGGGAGAGGAGAAAAAAAAGTGTATGTTGAGATAAGTGATGCAAATGCAATCAGTCACCACAAGCAGACTGCTGCCCAGCCAGTCTCTGAGCTATGGCTACCCTGGGAAGCAAGCTTTCCCACTTTTTATTGCTGAGCATGTTGCTACATGATGAGAAGTAATCTTTTGGCCAATTCAAGTCAGCCATCCCAGCTGTCCAAGCACTGCTCAACACTAGCTAGAACATTGGTATGTTGTCAATACTGGCTTAGTCACTAATCTTAAAGTGGCATGTGGGATGCTATGGAGAAAGTTAACTCCCTTTTGGCCAGAACCGCTACAAAGACTTTAGAGAGCGTGATGGAGAATAGAAGTCCAGGGAAGGAGCATCTGTGTATTAGGAATAGGTTATCATGGTTATCTTAAGCGTGTTGGTGGCATGGATATGGTCAATCTCTTTCATTACAATCTCCCTATTATTCATAAACATAATTTATATAACTTTTCTACGTTTGTACATCAAGAGAAATAGAATGTGCTGCAAGAATTCAGAACAGATGAGGGGAAATGGGGCTAAAAATTAGGGAAATAGGAAATATCTTCTGAGAAGAGAGCCCCCTCATGAATACACTGGTCATTTTGATGTTGGAAAAACTGTGTCCTGTACTGTGGTCACTTCACTACTCAATTTTAAAGGTATGTCATAAAATGAAGGAAAAATAAGATACTTGTTAAAGATGTGGTGGTCTTTCGTTGTCTAAAACTTATTGAAATGCTATCAGAAAATACTATCTATTTCTGAGTTTTCTTGCTTGTTGCAGTATCTCCTGACTGCCTTCTGCCAATGCAGTAACGTGCTATTATATGTTTGTACTGGGGAGAAAACAAGATCATAAGAAATTTGAACAAGTCTTTCATGTACTTTAGCCTGTCATCGCTGTGTTATTTCTAGTTTAAAACAAAGACATGGAAAATAAATAATTTAAGAGGGTAACCTAACTTAGATTTTTCTCATTCCATTGCCCCACAAAAATAAAGACACGGCCTGTAAAATTAATGTATTTCATGTCAGGTGTAGCCTTTGAAAGTAAACATTCAGTACCTGATAACTGAGATACCGATCGCAGGATTGAACCTTCAAGTTTGTTTTATTCATGTTCCCTCAACTTAGAAGGCATTTATTCCTCCTCAAAGGGGTGGATTTTTGGCTATAGCAACCAAGACTTCAATAGCGATCCATTCAGGTATCTCCAAATGCATGAGTAAGCTCCGGAGACACGTTTTGCATCATGGTTGTAAAGTAGGCAGGTACTAGTTAACCATTTGGGTAATGAAGTTAAGGCTGATGCTTGATACTTCAGACTTATAGTTTTGGTAGTTAATGCTGAGCTAGTGCCGAGTTTTGGAGATGCTGAACATTGACTTTTTCTAACTGAAGTCAGCAGATGAGCAAAGAAGATGGAGACTGCCTGATATAAACCTAGTACAGTACTAATGATGGACTGTTGCTGTATTTTCTAGTTAAGTCATGCTTTATTTTCTCTGCTTAGATGTAACGCTAATTATGTTGTATTGGACAATAGCGCATTTGTCCTCATGCTGATACTGCAAGTGTAATGACAGTGTAGTTGGAGTGGCCTCTCACATGTCAAAGCAAGATTTGCATCATGGTTACAATGTGGACAGCTCCAAACTGATCCCAGTCTATTTCCAACTACATTTTTTCCCACACTGAAAAACCAAAGATGACTTAAATAGATATGTCTCTCTGAACTTTTTAGAAACAATCTTTGTAGCTCTTCAACCAGTTGTTAAGGCTCTTAGATTTAAAGCTGTTGTCTTTGATAATCTTCCATATTAATTCCTTTTTTATGCAGTAAGGCAGATGATTGAGATATGCTAATGCAAACTTTTTGATGGAACTGTCCTTGAGAGAAGTTACTTTTGATGTTTGTTAGGATAGCACAGATCAGAATATAGTGCAGTCTTCCATCATAAAATAAAACTTCTTTCTACAGAGAAAATTAAAAATGTACAGCAGAGGGACCAAATCTGATACAAAATTGTAAACTTACTGAGCTTTTTCATACAGTCTCGAAGCCTGGTTTCTAAACTGAGCACCCGCTGGTGTAGTTCGTCATAGTCATAAGCACCAATTTCTTCCTGAATCCCAGTGAGGACAGAAGACAGATTCCTAATTTCCTCCTTGAACTGGGTGATTAATTTGGCATCAGTTTTGTATTGCTCCAGAACTGGAATCAGTGGCAGAAGCTCATCCATCTTTTCTTTCAACTCCTGTTAAAGGCGATAAAATGTGTTAGAACAGTTTAAAAGAGTTCAGTCTCTTCATTCCCCTTTATGTAATATTTATGACTGATTATTAAAATGACTTGAAAATGATTATTGATTTTAGCTACAGACCTATTTTTTTAGTGTATTGTGAAAGCCTTAGAAAGCTCAGAATTAGTGGCAGTAAGCAGTAGATAAAATGCATGAGAGAATAGTTTATTTCTGCTGAGGTATACGATTACCTTCAAGTGATCTCAACCAAAAACATGGAAGGTCTGACTTTACATCCAGAGGATGGAAACCCCTCACTAGCTGCACGTTTCTTGAGAGAAGGTGATTAGGCTTGAACACATAGTGACAGCCAAGGATGTCATACCCGTTCATTTTTTTCTTGGTGTCTTTTGAACCCTACTTAGTTCTGACCTGGCCACAACAATATGTACCTCTTTCTTCTGAAGCAAAAAAACCTATGGTTCTTAAACTGATTTGTACTTGTCCTGCTGCATCATTAGGTATTTTTGAACTTCTTTGTTCTGGATCATCACAAATCATTTTATTGCCAAGTGCATCTGATGTTGTATTGCCAATCCTGTCCTTATTTTCTTATTAAAGAAAGTAAGGCTCCACTTCAGAATTTCTGGCTGCCCCTTTTTCAGACTTTGCTGTCATATACTTTGAGAATTTCTCTGGTTGCAACCTTTACTGCCTACCCACCCTTTGTTTTGCAATTATTCTTTTAAATGTACTAATCTTAACCTTTACTAAATTAGCTTGTTTGAGGGGTTTTTTTTTCCTGATTATTGTTCTGTAGATAACCTCAAAGAATCCTTACAATCAAAACATCTTGCTATTTGAGAGGCATGCAGGTTTATCCTTGATGTGTCATCTGTATACAGAGGTTTGCATATCTGTTTATAATTTGAGAAAACAGCAGGACGTCGATGAGCAAATGCTAGAGACATGAGGAAATGCAAGCCTGGGCAAAACAAGAAAAAGGATGGAAATAGAGACATGATAGGTACTAGTATTAGGTGATGATAAAGATTGGGAATGGGTGAGAACACCCAGGGAAGGGCTGCTGAAGGGGTTAGAAAATCCAGTCCTTGAAGGGATAGCTGAAGTAGTCAGCAAGTTGAAAGGGAAAGCAGAAGAGAACTAAATGGAAGCCCCAGCACAAGGAAGAGGTGCAGAAGCAAATGTGGTCAGAAGTTAGCATGATCACAGAGGTGTGTGGAGACACCCACGCAGTTTTGTTAAATCACTTCTACTAAAGCATGCAATAAACATGGTAAAACATTTGCAAAATAAATAATATGATGCCCAACATGACTACGGAGATATGAAAGAACTAATAGGGTCAACTGTACAGCTGCTTGAAGATCTGAGTTTCTACCTCTCAAATGTGTTCTAAGACAGCTTGAGAATTTTGCAATATCTGTTCATCACCTAGCTAATGTATCTATGTGACTTTAATTTCTTTTGTATTGGAATTATTTGCTCAAAATAAACACATGGTATTAGGGAGGGATGTATTACATACAGGTCATCTTAATAGCTCGAAATTGGCATTATAAATTGCAAGCATATTTATTGTAATAAATGAATTAGTGAGCATCAGGAGTTTCTTTTTATCTTTGGTCCTGTTGTCAAGGGGTCTTCCGATTATGGTATATTGGCTGAATTACTGGGCTGTCTACAGATAAAACTATTTTTGATCATTATTAAAAATTCAGTTTGATCCCACTTTATCTGTACAAACATAGTTATGTTTTTCTTGACAAGTGTAGGCTTTGTGACATGGAAAACAGCTCTGAAAGTCAGTTTTTACTAATTTTGAAATTATCAACTTAGACTTTGGTTCTGTGAAGCAGCAAGCTGTCAAAAATCAGCAAAATAATGTATTTATGAGAATTAGTGAGAGTAACTTATTCCTGATAGGTTTTATGTCAGATCATTTGAGCAAACTGCTTTAACTTCTGGGGATCAGTTATCTTCTGTCTGGCGTTGAATACTGATTTGATAGAAGTATGGCCATATGCTCAAGTGTGACCTGGATCAAATTTGTACTCTTCGGCTCTTGTAAGCATGGAACCACATAATTAGAACATCTTTCTTCAGTATACAATATAAAAATGATTTGGGTGTTTGCATTAAAAATAAAATAGTGTCTGCTGACACTTACTGACTTGTTGCTATGATGGTACAAGAATTAAATTTGTATTGAAAAAATGGCTGGTTGATATATGCTAGCACTTTGTGCCTGTTGATATGATGAGTAATCTATATTAAGAATAAATTTCTTTGTCTCAAGCACGATGAAGTAGTGGAATTTTAGTAGATCAAATTTCAGAAAGCCAGCAGCATGTTGTATGATGTTGACCTTTTAAATTATTCTATAATTTGATTGGCTGGAAATATCTTTTCCTCCTGGCAGACTGTCAAACTGAAGCTAAATGACTGACCAATACAAATACTGAATATTTAAAAGGTTACTACAGAAATCTGCAGCCTTTGATGTCACACATCAGACAGTCAAACTTGGATACGTTGTTCCCAAGGAAAAATTCTGAGAATACAGAATATATAATGAAATTATACAAATGTGGTGGTGGTGTAGCAATGAGTGATAAAAGGAAAAAAGGCAGAGACGCTTGTTACTATCTGAAAATGACTGGATGTATATGCTCAAACTCTAATATAAAGAATGATGACAGAAAGAATAAAGTTAGGTAGTCAGATCATTAATGTAATTAATTCCTGTTATTACTAAGACCTGTTGGATATTGTTTCTGAAAAAGAAGTTAGCGATGTAATTATTTAGGTATGTAACTTTTAACACTAATTAGAAAACTAAGTCCATTTTGTTTCATGAATGTTGAAAAATATTTAGTTAACATAATTTAATAATCAAAACGTATTTTCTAGATCCTATTTTGCTGTTCTGCAGACCTGAAATATACATTTATTATGCTTGATATTTGAATAACATATTTTGTTCTTGTAAATTTTTTTTCTTGAGTACTTCAGATAGCTTTTTTTCAGAATACACAATGGTGTTTTGTGATCTTTGCAACTCTCCTTCCTCACAAAGATTGGCTTGTAGTCTTCCTTGTCATTAAAAGTCCCTGGAAGTCTGTTTTTAATCACACAGACGTGACTGAAAATTATTGCCCTCCTCCTCTATCCCAAACTCAAAATAGCAAACCTTCAGACATTAAATTAGATCTAATTGTGCTGGTTAAAAATTACAACAACCTGATTTATTATAGGCTTTCTTTCCTTCAAATGCAGTAATAAATATCAGGCAACAGTGGAAGTGCGGAACTCTCTGATTGTTTGTTATTAGTTCCATTGGATCTCCTCATTTATCACTGAAGATTGAATGAATATAAATTTCTCAATATGACATGCACATTGATACAGAAAAAACAGGCATCTGTTTCAAGTGAGATTTTTTCAAATATCTTAATAATTAATAGTTACTTCCTAGTACAAAAAAATTGAACAGAGCACAAGATTATCATAAAGAAAATTTTATGCTTTTCTATTTTAATGTTCTTATATGAGCATTTCAAGCTGAGATTTTAGCAGTCCATGCATTGCTGCTTAGTACATTTCTTCCAGCAGGCTTTCAAAGTTATTGTTAAAATAAAACCTACTTGAAAATGCTTTGTCATTAATGTCTTCCGATCATCTTCAATTTGCCGAAACTTGGCCTTCAGCCCTTTCATTTGTGTTTCCATTTTTAAAACATACTGGAAATCCCTCTGAGTCCGTAGATTTAAAACTTCAATAGATTGGGACATATTCTGAACCTGTTAAAGAAGAACACTCTCTAAATGTACTTTTTGTTGCTTTACTTTTTATTCCTGCTTAGGTAGTTAAATGTCAGGCAATAAAATGTGCTTATGTCAAGGCTTTAGTTGTGAGTCATTTACACCACAGTATAAGTTTTAAATTTCATAACTGCATGACAGTACAAAAATTGGGGAACAGGGCTAGCAGAGGACTAGCAGGAGTGGAGATCTTAAAGCTATAGAGGATTTGGATAGCTTCTTCGAGGAAGAGGGGGAGATCCTTTTCAGCACCTCTTTTGATGGTCTGGAAAAATGCTGTTGAGTGCTGAAGTCTGCTTGTCTACTCTGTCTTCTGTAGTAGGTGCTGACTATTCTTCAGGGTGTTCTATGTAGCACGTGTTTTCTTCCAGGCACTTCAGGAGGAACAGGACTAAAATTTGAAGAAATTTTGTGACTTATTGTGAAGAGCATGATTTCAGCTACTAGGTGTTGATATAATAGTTCAGTATAAGGAAACCATGAGGCCGTCTAGAGATGAACTTAGATGGGCTCATCATTAAATTGGTGTTTGCTTAGGATTTTATAAGCAGGTATAAAATGAGAAATCTTAGCCAATTGTCTTCATGGTAGAAAAACTTGATTAATAGATAAGTGGATGTACAGGCAACTGTTCTACTGTGAGTGACTCTGTAGCTATTGCTAGCACTTCCACTACAATAAAGCAAGAGCTTTCATTTGGAGTAAATTGTTTTTAATGGCACCTATTATGAAAGCAATGCTTTGCCAGTCATAAAAATGACATTTTGTACATGCAGATATTCTTTTTCAATAAGTGTTCTGTCATCCCCCTCTGTTTCAGCTTCATTCTGGGAATGGGATTGTTTGGTTTTGAAAAGTTTCTTATACTACTTAGCTGCATGTCATGCTATGGACTCTATCAAAACCTGAAATTAAGTTCCTACTAGAATTCAGAGATCTATGGAGAGGAAAATTGGCAGGATCTGGCACTATATTAGTACTGGAGTGATTTTTCCATATCTGGAAAGATAATGAACATTATGTTAAAAGTGCATTTTGTTAGGTCTAAATCTCATGTTACTTTCTGCTGCTGCTGTTCAAACACTGTCTCAGACTGAGGTTATGTGCTACAAAACCATAGACTTACCTATGCAGGGCATGTAGAACAACAGTTTGTGTTTTCATGGTTGCAGCATATTTTTAGTTCATACAAAACAGCACTTAACTAGTTTTACTGTATACACAATAGCGGACAGTACTGGGAATACGGCGTAAGGTGTTTAGGCAAAATTTTTACCACTAGAGAATGAAATATTAAGTGAGGATATAAAAGCAACGTAGCACTCTCTCTTCTGTACGGTCTGCTTTGATTGTGCTGTCATGTCTGTGCCTTGTTATTTGTTGATGAGAGGCAAGGAACAACCTTCAAAAGGCTTATATAATTTAAGCAGAAACTGTAGTTCAAATCTTCCAACAACTAGGGAGTTCCAGGTAGGATTTGTAACTGTTAATGACACGGGAAATCAGTCCTGACTGTGTGTAAAGAATAGTTTTGGGAGGAGTGAACAAGAGAAGATGCAACTCCAGTTTGCTAGATTGGCAGACAGTGCTATAGGCTAGGCTTGGGTTGGCAGAGGTGTGCTATAAGGAAAACAGACAAACTGTGGTAAGTGCTGAAAACACAGGCTGGGGGGTATACCCTGAAGAAAGTTTTTTTTTTTTTTTTTTGAGGTAACGCTTTAGGACATCATTATATATTAAAGAAGTGAATTTCCATGGGAATTTTAATGACAACAAAGAAAGATTTGTTGGGAAGGCTTACCTTCTCTAGCAGCTGTCTCAGCTGTCTGCTCTTGGCATCTCTTGAACACAAGTTTTGTTCGGGTGCAACAACAGTACAAATACAGCGGCCATCAGGATCCTGGGCTGAGCTATAAACTTGCCACCCTTCCTTAGGGCTGATCTGAGTCTGTAACACACAATAAAGGAAACTGAATTGATTTTGTTTGCAAACGCTATTTTTTTTGTTTTGTAGTATGCATTTGCAGTGAGGTTCTTCCTAGTCATCACTCATTATTCTCATAACTACTTAGACTGGTGACTTCACACAGATTTGTCATGTCTCACACCTCTGTAATAGTTCTCCAGCACCGTTCTGGGAGCATTGTTTCCAGTGTGGATGAGAACAGTTTCCTGCTTGGGATTCAGCACAAGCTGGTTGATTTAATTCTTTACAGAGGAGTGTTATGATTTTTCATTAACAGAGAACAAATATGTTCTTTCAGCCTGAATGACTTTTACTTTAAACTAATGGAAAGAACAAAGACAGAAAAGAACAAATACAAAATCCCAAAGAGAAAACATAATGTATATGACTTATGCAAGAGGGAGCTGGCTTGGAAATAGTTCTGGATGTGGGTTAGCAGGTTTGCTCTTAAAGATGCAGCACAGAAAACTGTTCTCCATTGACTTCAGCTGTGCATATACCTAGCTGAAGGAAGAAGGCTTGCTGCAGGGCAGCACTGAGAAGTGCCGAGATAGTTTAGGTGGAGGATGGTGACAGCAACCATGGCACAGTGCAGCTAAGACACTGCACTGTGCTTCACTAGGATGAAGAGTTCTGGAAATTCCTAACATGTTTTTCAGCAACCACCACTGCCAAGAAAAAAAAACAACAATATTGTAGTGCAGCCTAACACTACCCTGCCCTTACCCTTAATTTGGGTAATACTTTGTGAGAGTAGGTATCTATCTGTTTAATGGGATTTATGGAAATATATAGCATGAGAATGAGACAAAGCAATATAATTAGATGACTGAACAAATTCAGGTGATGGAGTGAAAACTAATGGATGCTAGAAATCTTGTCTATTTTCAAAAACTAATGGATGCTAGAAATCTTGTCTATTTTCAATTTGTAATTAAAAAATTAATATGCATTATTTTCCAATATTACAGTATTGACTACTGAAATTTATAGTACAGTTGCTAATGGATAGTCTGGATGTAGCTGTAATCAATTACTAATTGTAAGAAATGGCACTCAGTGCCAGCACAAAGTGATTATTTAAATTGGCAAGCTTTTATTGATGCTTAGTGAGGAATAATTTGCATGGCTCTCACCTCAGAAAAGGTGCAATATCTCTGTAGATTGAGGTTAGAAGGAAAGGGAGCAATACTTTTTGAGTAACAATTCAATGTCAGAGAACAGACTTCTTTCCCTATGATTCCTCTTCTGAGGAAGTCACAGAAGATAGCAGTGACCTCTTCTACTGTGGAGTTAACTCAGAAAAAAATCAGTTGTATTGTTTCCATTTTGCAAGGAAAAACAAGGTGTGATGATATGGATGACTGCAAATAGGGGACAGTTGAACTTGTCTTAGGATTTGCTTGAAGGGCAACCTGAATGATTGCATTTCTATGATGATCTTGTAGCCTTAACTTTTAGAGCAAATGGATTCTAGTATAATACATGTTCAACAGTAAAAACTAGAACTTGCAACTGGAGAGGTGGTTTAAGTAGGTTTTGAGCAGCTACTAAAACTGCAGGTTGGAACAACTGAAACCCATCAAAGCTAGTAACTCTTGCCAAGTGTAAGCTTTGTTCACTCCACAGGTTTCCCTGCTTCTGTGCAGAACTTAGGCCCAGACAGCTTGGTCATGCAAAAGCATTTTTTGTTGAAGTTCAGGAACGTGGAGCTTGTGATTGTAATTGTCCTGTAGGACAGGAACACTCATTATAGACTTTTTTGTACAAATTGTGATATTTGTGATATTTATGTTAAAATCTGTTTAGATTTTACTGTGTTCAAATGAATGAGCTCTATACAGCAGAGGATGGATGAGACAGCGGCATTGTGCACAGTCTGTAGTGAAGCAGTTACAGTTCAGGCTGTGTTGCCAATGGTACTCGCATATTCCAATGATGTCTCTCTCTGGTTTGTCTAAGAAAACAATGCTTATTGACTAACTTGTCTGACATGTTCCTGTGGCACCTAATCATGTCTTGGTTGAAGAAAAACAGCTATTGGGGAAAATGTTTTTCACAGAAAACGACCTTCAGGCACAATGTGAGTGCACTCTGGGCAGCCTGTGCAGACATGAGTGCTGAAGTAGCACCCCCAGTTTAGGCCGCAGTTCTTCCTGGTAGTCTGTGCTTACCTGCATTTGTGCCTTTAGGGTTCCTTTGTTAGCTAGGGTGGGTGATATGATCACAGAGAAAAATAAGCATGTGTGGGTAGGTGCACTTTGCTCTTTTTTTCCCTCCTTTTTTTTTTTTTTTTTTTTTTTTTTTTTTTTTTTTTTCCTTTTTATTTCCCACCA
>WBMW01005602.1:446481-470358 GCA_013396635.1 Penelope pileata
ACATCGGGAAAGAGCTAAAGGCATCAAAACCTTAGGAGAGCTACTGAATCTACTCTTCAAATGTGGGCTTACTGCTGACAGGCCTTAGTAAACAAACAAGGAAAGAGCAGTTGGAGAACAGCAGCAATGATGATAAATCACGCTAGTTCTTGGAAATCTTGGGAAAACAGAGGAGTCTCTACAAAGACCTGCATTAATCTGGCTTGGCAGGCTGCTGTGCTATGCAGTCACCTTACCTCAAAAAGATTTACTTCTCTCACTTACAGTTTCATATATTATAAAACTGTTATAGTTGCCTCTATTTGTTACTAGTGATAGGGCAAATGGTGATACATATAGTTAATATCATTGCTTAAATATAAACCGTATTTGTCAATTTCTCTTGTATTTCTCTTGTGACTTCAGTCCTGGGACTGAGACATTGCTGCGAAGGAAGCCCATTGAGGGACCCCACTGGGGTCCCCTGACCCCACCTTCTTGTATAGTTCTTCTAGCTGAGAGGAGGAGAAAACATTGGTAGAGATGAGGAGGCTTTGCTCTTTTTTTCCCCTTGTACAAGGTATGACACTCCTGAGCTGTATATGTTCTAGGACAAAACTTTTGGGCACTGTTTGTGCTGCACTTGTCACCAGAGAAGCTGCTGGTGGATGACAACAGCTTGGTGAACAGGTTAGTGACAACCACAGCATCGCTGGGGGCATAAAGTCTCTCAGCCAACAGCTGCAGTTGAGGAAAAGGTAACGGACCTGGGGTGCTCAGTTTTGTGCCAGCCTCCCCCTCCCAATTGAAGATAGTATTTTTTTTTTTTCACTTGGCAGATGTTGCCAAGCTCAGATAATCAGGTTTTTATGATTGTTTCCCTGGCACTCCAGGCACTCTTGAAACATGAAATTTGCGTGGAACTCCAACTTAATGAGTGCAAAGAGCATCGCTAAAATAACACTTAGGAGGCATTTGTGTCGTTAGTGCTCTGGAGCCAGGGGAAGCACAGCGGTTTACAGTACTTGCAATCTGAACTTGTCAGTATATATAATGGTGTGTGTATAATTATATATGCCTACACGATAAAGTAACTAACATGTTCCTCTTAGCTACTCAGTTGCAACTTTAAACTTGGATTTAAATTAGGTAACTTTATTGTTCTATCATAACGCCACAAAAACTAGCCTCCTATATTGTAGTTCAGTTGGGCATAAGTTACGCTGAAAGAAAAAATGGAGCTTTTCCTCATCTTCTCAGATATGAGCTGCCCTAAAAATGTAATGGAATTGTTTCTTACAACAGAATTAAAGTAGCAACATTTAAAGTTGAAACGCAGCGACTTTCTGCAGTAATGCTTTCCTGCATACATACATTCAATTAGTTAAACATTGACTAGTAAATACATAATTTTTATTTACAACTAAAAAATTAAGATCTCAGCATAGTGATCTTCTGTACAAATAGTGAAATTTACATTTTACGTAACATACTATTATATAAACATCAGATTGCAGTTATAATAAGATAGTGTTTCATGAAACATTTAGAAAAATGGTGTTCTGTTTTAACTTATGAATACCAGTATAGTGTTCCTTGTTGTCCAATTAACCTTGATTTTTACACTTTTCATGAAGAGCTAATCACAGGCTTTCTGTAGATGGTCTTAAACAGATGCTGCTGTATGTGAGCATCAACCATACAAACTGGTATTTGTCATTTGTAACTTGCCTTTCTAAAATTCTGACACTCAGCCTCCGAGCACCAATTTTATTTTGTTTCTAACAGCTATTTATTTGCTTAACTTTGCTCCAATAAGGAAAACAAGCAAGAGTCAGACTCCTTGCATATTGTAGTGAATAGCTAATATATAGCAGTATTCAGACAAAAATGAACAAGAAATCTACTGCCTGATCTGTTTTCCATAATGCAATACATTTTTCTGGAGCAGTAAACAAAGGAAAAATGTCCAGGCAAACAAAATAGCACTGCTGTACTATTTTTAGCATTTCACCCTCAAGATGGAGAGATTCTTTCGTAAATATTTAAGGATGTTATTTTAAAGTCTGTTTTTCCATAGCAAGACATGCTCACCAATGTGCAGATTTATGATGCCCAAAGAGTAACATGCATTAAGTATAAATGATGATAGGAAGATTAGTAGTTTAAAAAGATTTACAAAGAGGCAGCAGAGTAAAGCTTTTGCTGGCACTTAAATTCTACTTCAGCATTAAGATGGCTTGCAACACATCACAGCTACTTACTAGAGTATCAGAAGTGGGTAGTCTGGTATTTAGTCCTACCAGAGATGGGAGAGTTTGGGACATCCAGTTAGAGATCATAGCCATGGTACTAAGAACAGCACCAAGCTTCAGCAGTGGAGGGCTCATTGCTGTGGAGCTAATGAGTTTTCATAGTGACTGATTATCATCACGGTGCAGGCTGGCAGTGAGAGGCGGGACTGCAGCACACAGCAGCCACAGCATGAAAGAAGAGCAAGGTACCCAGACTGAATCATCTATTAAAAACTCAGATCCTTATTTGCTCTCTTTCTGCTCTCACTAATACTCTGTAACTATTTATTTACTATTTTTCACTGTAATACTTATTTTGTGCTGATGACTTAACAAGCTGTCCTTTATTTGGTAATAATAGTCATTGCAGTTAACAGTGGGAGTTGGGATGGGTGAACTACCTCTTTATAGATGATAGAAAGTCAATTAGCACTTAATTAGTTCAGTCCTTGCAGAATGATGTGTGTTCCTGTCTGAAATT
The DNA here is from genome assembly GCA_013396635.1 of Penelope pileata. Taxonomy (NCBI): domain Eukaryota; kingdom Metazoa; phylum Chordata; class Aves; order Galliformes; family Cracidae; genus Penelope; species Penelope pileata. The sequence continues at coordinate 449,236 of WBMW01005602.1, forward strand.
CAAAAGCACAATCACAAAACCAAACACAGATAACCCCCCCACTCCCCATCACTCCTGTGGCAGAGATATGCTCAGGTATGTTTCAAAATCTGATACAGGAATTACACTTGTCCCAGGGGATAGGGGGAGAGCTGTCTGCCTGTCCATGGAAACACAAAAGCAGTAATTCTCAGAAATCTTTCCAAATATTCCTTGATTTGTTGATCTCACATAAATTACAAACATCAGTGACTTTATAATTTGAAAAGCTTGTTACTGAGATTTTTTGTTGACGAAAGAGCATTGAAGCAGTAAAGGTTCGTATTGCTTAGTGTTCCTTTTAGCGTACGTGTTTTTGTGCTGAGAATTATTGCATTACAGGGCTGGTGGGCTCAGTATGTCTTAATTGCCATTTGGGTAGGAACAGAAAACAAATTATGGTTAGCTCATATAGCATTTGGAGGCTGCTTTTGGCTCCAATCTCCTGATCTCTTGTGCTGTAGAATGATCTCCAGGTGCAATAGCAATTTATCTTTTTCAGGAACTTGGTAACTGTAGGAAAAAATACAGAAAAAAAGCACAAATTATTGTGCTGTTGGGATAGTTTTTCTTCTTTTTAAAATAAATCTTAAAAAAAATAAAAAAAATAAACACAGCAAGGATTTCTAATGGCAATTATTTTAGAGAGAATTTGTTTGAAAATTTTCAGAGAAGCAGAATACTATATCTGCTCCCAGAAGTAATTATAGATTTGGTTTGTTTCTGAATTGGCTTCTGAAGGAGAACTTTTTTCTTAAAGAAAAAAGGTTTTGGCAGTTTGTATGGAGGAAACCTGTAATGAAATTGAAGGAGATGCATTTATTGTAGGAGAGTGCAATCACAAATGCATTTATTAAATTTACTTCAGTCCTGCAAACAGTTTTACAGACTCTGAGTTTGTACACCAAATTCAGACTAAACTTTCCTCTTCCAACAGTCATTCAGAACTACTTCATTACTGTCATTTAATGAAGACATATGGAAAACTAGTTTTTAAAAGTAGGAAATCACATGGAGGATTACTATGTAATTTTATAAGGAGTCTTCAAGCACAAAGATTCAGCAACACAATATACAAAGAAATTCTCACTATTCCATAATTTAGTATTTTCTGGGAGTTGCACAGTAAGATGCTAAATGTTTCAGAGACTTTAAAAAAAAAAATTCACTGAAGAGGTTTATTTGAAATCTGAAACAATGAGTTTATTTTGCTTTATACAAGAAAATAAGCTTTTGCCTAGATTTCCTAAATATAGACATGGTAGCAAAATACTTACGTGAAAAAGTTTTAAAAAAAAAATCTGTTGTAGTTCTGTTACCTGTTGCATGTTGACTGCAATCACTTGTTAGTGTGCATTTTGGCCTATTTCACATACTTCAGTAAAACTTTTGGGACAAAATAACACACAAAGGTCATTTTCTCCAAAGAACTCAAATTGCTTTCAGAGTGTGAATTGATAGCTGATGATGAGGGCTGGAGCACCTGTCCTGCAAAGATTGGCTGAGGGAGCTGGGCTTCTTCAGCCTGGAGAAGAGAAGGCTCTGGGGAGACCTCATTATGGCTTTACAATACTTAAAGGGTATTGGAGGGTAAATCCAAATTCTAAAAATTGGAGGGTAATCAAATTTTTGCATGGGTAGATAGTGATAGGACAAGGGGAAATGGTTTTAAACTGAAAGAGGGGAAATTGAAATTAGATGCTGGGGAAATTTTTCAATGACAGCGAGGTGAGGCACTGGCACAGGCTGCACGGAGAAGTTATGGATGCCCCATCTCTGGAGATGTTCAAGGCCAGGTTGGGTGAGGCCCTGGGCAGCCTGATCTAGTGTCTGACCTAGTGATTGGCAAACTTACCCAGGGCAGATGGGTTAGAACTTGATGGTGTTTGGGGTCCCTTCTAACCCAAGCCATTCTATGATGTTTATGTTTGAATAATAAAACATTGTGATTCTTTTGCTGAGGTTAAAAAAAAAAATAAATTCCTTTTAGCAATAGCCTGCAGCAGATGCTTAATAGAGGAGTGTAAGAGAATAAACATACAGTAACACTTTTCTTGCTGTAGCCTCCTAGTGAAGTCTGGTGCTTACTGGGCCAGAAGTTGTAGCTTTGTGTTCAACAGCCTTTCCATGAAGCTTTCTTTCTTGAATTTCTCAGGTCACTTAGTAACCTACCTGTAATTTTGAGATGCACAGTGTCCACTGTGGAGTGCTGCAGTTCAATTATATTTTTGTGAAAAGCATGCTTACTAAAAGCCATGACTGGACTTCAAATTTAAGAAATGTTTTGTTCAATTCAGATCTGAGGTCTTCCAATGAAAATGTTTTTTTAATAATTGTAACTGTGATCTGCCATGATTCTTTTCTTTTTTCCCCATTCATCCAGAATGACTTCAAGGGTCAGTCTTCTTGCTGAACTGTTGCATTTAGCTGCCAATCTGTCTGTTTCCTAAGTAATTGAGTTTTTTACTTCTTCAGATAGGGGCTATGTATCATTTTGTACTTCTGTGTAATGTTCTAGTTCGTGTTTTTGTGAATTGCTTCAGCTTTCTCTCTGGATCTGACTAACGAAAAAAGACTGCGATTCACCGGTTTTATCACCTTTTTTTGTTTACGTGTTCTTCCAGAGGTTTAATAAGCACATGACTTCCTCTAGTTGCAGTAAAGTTCCATGAAGGGTCATGCTACGTTTATGCCACATCGTAACATTTATATCATATTCAGTACAATCTTATTAGCCTTTGTCTCACATGTGCAACGTAATGATGAGTTAAACAAAAAGAATTCAGTGGAATCACTTTTTTTTTTTATTTCTCTGGATGATCTAGGTTACTCGTGCTCACTTAACAAGCTTCTTTTCTAAAATATAAAGAGAAATCTACTTAAAGGATGATGAAAGATTATGCCAAGAGTACTTTTCCTCTCAGCAGAGACTGATATATTCTGCATTCTTTGAAAAACATGGGGAGTGCCTCTTCTTGTTGCGAAGAGCCGCAGAACGACCAGGTGCAATGCCATATGCTCCTGGACCTGGCATTATCTGGGCGTGACGTGATGCTGCAGTTTGTATTCTTTTGTAGCGGGCTGCATATAAGGATTTACGCATAATCCATCCTGCGATAATCCTCATGCTTAATGCTTTTGATCACTTGTAATTTTTTTCCGATGCTCAAAATATATATCATTCTGTTGGAGGAGTGAACAAAGCTTCAGTGATGCTCACAGTGAGGTGTAGTTGGCTTTTACTGATGGTAAATTTAAAAAGGAACTTGGTTCTTCTCAGTTATTCAGAAGCTGAAATTCACAGTGAAGGTAGATCATATAATCCTGGAGATAGGCTTGAGCCATGGAAATCAGTGGATTTGTTGTAATTCAATAAATTCAGTGTTTCAGATGGCTCTAAATGCAACTGGGCTTTAGAAAAGAGAGGTAAGATGTTTGCTCAGGATGGTGGCCCATCTGGACCCTGTCAAAGTGGCTGGTGTAACTGAACCTTCTTGGGGTTGGTATGCTTATGGTGTTGAGCAGCCAGTGCTTACAGCGAGCTGGCTCTGTTTTCTGAAGCCAAGGGTGAAGTGGCTAGGGGATCAAATGGCGAATGTTCAAAGCTTTTGTAATCCTGTGTACTACGGGATTATCAACATTCAGACTATGAGAATAACGTAACTGCGAAGAAGGACAGATATGAAGAAGGAATAGATATTTATATCCCATTTAAAGGTAACTCAAAAACACTGCGTACATTGCGAGTTGTGGGTAAGGTACCTTTCCAGTAACGAGGTCTGATTTGCCATTCTGCAATGGAAGAGGCATAACGCAGAAGTAATTACAACTATACGGTTTGCCAAGGTTTACATTTTCTGGCATTAAATACATTACCAACTAGAGAATCACTTTAAAAGTATCATGGGGTTAAGCCATGCAAGTAAAGACTATTAAGATGGAACTGGAAAAAAAATTGATATATCTTAGCCAATTTATCAAAGCACTGGTGTTGAAGCAATTAAACAGCAATAAGGAAGTGCTAACATCCATCATTGTTAGCTTTGAAAATCAATTTTAGATTTATAACTAGAGTAAAATGATTAAAAATTCCTACAAAAGGAGATGGTTTGACATAAATAGGAGGACACTCGAAATATTGCAGACATTGGGTGGGAAGTGGGAACCAGAAGAAACTGCATTTCACAGATGCTTCTTTTTTGACATTTCACTTTTGATGGACTAGCAAATTATTTGTTTTCTTATGAATATGACGTATAGTCTGTCACAAATAAGAAAATGAGTGATTCCAGAGGGAGCCCACCTCAACCAGAGCTTTGGGATGGTGGTATTTGTCATATTCAGGCTGGATGTATGTAATTGGACTATTTGCAAGAAGTAGGTATTTTTTCTTTAGTGAAACATCATATAGGGGAACAAAAAAAGGTGAGAGTACCTTCTCCTGTTGGAAAACCTGCTTGCTCAAGGGAAACCTTCTGCTGCCTGTGCTCGTTTCTTACGAGGTTACTTGTACTCAGGGGATGGAAAGGATCAAAGGATCAAGGAAATGAGAGAGATTGGTGCATTACTGAAGTGAGAAGTCAGTAATAAAATCTGCACAATGGATAGACAGCAACATAATTTTAAGACGTTGGCTTTGTGAATAGAAATAATAAAATAAGCCATTAACTAGTTGTTGCAGCTTCTCTCCTATTTTAGGCTATTTAGGAAACAGACTTCCATAGATTTTAAATTTGATGCAATGGATGACCATTTCAGGATGACCATTTCAGGATGAAGGCTGTTAATAATGTTTTTTCTAAATTGTCTTCATTGGGACCTCTGTTTCTTTTTACTACCGCTTGCATATTTTACAGATATTACAAGCCATTTCCTGAAAGGCACTTCAGCAAAACCGAGCTTGAATGTATGCCAGGTTTTCATGGAAGAATTTAAATGGAGTTTTAAACTGTGTTATATTTTTTATCTGGAGTAAATTAATTACATGACAGTCACTTTGCAAATGGCTTTTGCTCATTATAGTCAAATAATCACAATCAGTTTTAAGGCAAAACATGACTTGCATGATTTGCACAAGAGGTACATGACAATTTTTTGGCTTGGATAAATTACTTAAGCTCTGCCTGTAGACAGTAAGATATCTGATTCATTGGTCAGCGTACTAAGGATGCAGATGAGTTATTCCATGAGGTAATGGAAAGGGAAACTCGGTAAACAAAGTTAGTGACATGCACATTTTTACATCTGTACTGGGATGAACTAAAAATATTCTGGACTAGTACTGGCGAAAAGCTCTTCAGCTCTGTAAAGTCGTTGAACATCTGCAATACTATCTGCTGGAGGTGGACAAATATCAGCATCCTAAATGTAACAAATGCATTCCTGAGCCTTTCAAAAAGGAAAAAGAAAGCTTTAGGCAGTCTGAAGTGTATCTGTAATAGCCTCTGTTGGTGCTGCAGTTCTCCAGAATGAAGTAGTAGCTACCTTTGATGCATCTGTATTTAAAAATAAGAACTGCAAAACTGTTCTTAGTCTTTGAAAAATCTCAGGAAAAGCCAAGAAAAAAAGATTAAACAACCTTTTAAAAAGTTTTAAAATTTATGATCTAAACTAATGGATTTTTTAAAAAAGTTAAACTTCTGATTTTATTTTCTGCATTTAACAACATAATTTTTCAAAATATCAAGTATGTCAGCATTGTACCAGAATAAATGTTGAGACTGAAGTTGGCTTTACTGAAAAGAGTTTTGAGGAATCCATGCAGGTGGTATGCAGAGGCTTAGATTAAGTGCCAATAATGTTTTTAAGAAAATTATTATATTATTTATTAGATGACTTGATACAGCTAGGAGAAACAGTCAAGCTTTGGGTTAGTAGCAAGTAGCTGAAATGGTAGCAGAAGTTGCCACAGAAGCAATGGCAATCTTCCAAAACAACTGTTTTTTAGGTTTTGAGATTGTTCCTGCTAATTTGAACTTGAAAATGAGCTTGTTCCCAAGAAATCTTTGAATACTTTGTTTCCCCTAGTGATATCAAAGAGTGGGAGTAGTTAAAAACACTAGATCTCCTCTCAAGCTCTGCCACGCTTATTAGGTTGTCATGGCTGTAGCCACAGTACTGCTACAACATGGAAGTCAGAGCAGTGCTCAATGCTGTTCCTTAATCCTGACTTCAGTGGGCTTCAAGGACTTTCTGTGAAGTCGCAAAATAGAAATAATTCACTTTAATGATTATTTGGAAAATAGGCTGCTTCAAAATTATAGTATGTTTGCAAAGAAATCATCAGCTTAATATTTAAAGGCAGAATCAGAAAGTAGACTGTCTTAATTCCATGACTCTGTGATGAGTATTGCTTCTTAACAGGAGAGATGGTGAAGCTGAGATCTCTTACCATGGAACACAGAGTAACTGCTTGGCTAATTTAGCGTAGGTGAAAATCCATTAATTTATGCTGTCTGAAGGACTGAACAGAATCCAGCACAACACTCAGAACAATTTCATACTGATTTTAAGTTAAATAAAAATTCTGATTTGAGAAAATGTATACATGACAGCCTATAAAGTCCTGGAGTAGTGAGTTCAGGAAACATATGGAGGCTCTTCTCTAAATACCAGACCTTGTAGGAGTTGCTTTAAAAAAAGGTAATCACTACACAGTCACTGTATGTGTAGTGATTGTAGTGATATTTTATACAGAATAGGTAAAACTACACCACAGTAGGTGTCACTTCCATTATTTCATTTAAAAACATTTAATTACTTCTCTCCTGAACAGTATTCTCCAACAATGTGAAACCTGAAAAAACAAATAACCCCCCATCAGCTCATGTTAGTCACTTTGCAAAGAATATGGAAACATTAGAATGTATAGAAGGACAAAGCTCAGCCATTTGGAAATGCACCAAAAGGGAAGTACGCTATAGAGACTGGTTACATGATTTCTATTATACAAACAGAGCAATTAAATAAGGTCAGTATATCAAGCTGTTAGAGCAGCACAGAAAGATGGAATTTCAGGAGCAGGATAAACAATTTGCAAGGATTCACACGTCATTTTAAAAATATGTAAAAATGAATCTCTTAAGGATCACTAAACAAGAAAAGCTGTGTTATCATGGTGACACAAAAGCAAATCTGTTCTATTGGAAAATCGGTTTTATTTGAATTTCTTGTAGACAAGGGGAACTGCAAGAACATTATGTGGGTAAATGCCATGCACAGAGATGTGAAAATGGATAAGGATTTACAGTTGGTATTAAAAGAAACCAGAACAAACCTGTCCACAAGACAAAATCTAGGCAGCGATTGTCAGAAGCTGAAGGGTGGAATATCAAATCGTGTGTTAAATTCTTAAGTGATAGTTGATAATATAGAATGTGGCTTGAGGTTTATTCAAAACAATGTATCAGTGGAGATCTTGTTAAATGAGTTTGATATAAAAAGAAACATTTTGGAATGTTACCTTTTTATTAATTAATTGTTAATATGTTGAGGAAACAACATATTAACCCCTAGGTTACAGATGACTTTTCGATCAGCAGAAAGCTTGCAAATCAGGTCATTGCACATATATTCAGTGACTTATTAGTAACATGAATGGATATTTTGGGCTGAAAAACAAATTCTCATTTCAAAGGGATTAGAATAAATACCAGCTTAGACATTTCAGTTCTTTTGAAAAATTGGTAGACGTTTGAAAAATACTTACCCCATTATGTAATGGGATACTGGATATAGCCATATTATAAAAGCAAAAGCAAGTCTGTGGCAATGGGTTAGAGCCTGGGAAAGCAAGCCACCTGAACACACTTTCTGGCAACACTCAAACAATCTTGTTTTATCCTGAAATCTAACTGAACGCTTTGCTGCTGGCAGTCTGTCTCATTTGTCTCGTTTGTTTATTGCTAAGATACTGATGTCCGAGCTGTACAAAAGCTGATTGCAGTATGTGTGTTTTGGGATTCTTTAGAACCCATGGTTATAGTTTCTTAAGCAATACACATTGCCAGATTTTTCCCTTAGCAAACTGTTTTTTCCAACTCTTATCAGTTGGTTTAATAAATGGTACGATGACTTTGTACAAATTTTGGTTTATTTTCATACATGGTTGTAGAACACTCCTGTAGCATAGATCATTTTTCTGTCCTTCAGTTTGGTTTGTGTTTAGAAGAACTGACTTCAGAATTGGATTCTCAGCTCTAGATCTCTCTTCAGATCTCTGAAAATTCAGACCTGGCTCCAGATTTTCCATTTTTCCTAGTCCAATATGTCAATAAGGAGTTGTAGCTCAAGAGTACCTGTGTTAAGAAAGTGTAGACTTAGGTTTTCTGAAGTCCAAGCCTTCCTAGTATGGATTTTCCTGGTAGTTCCTTGAGGGTATGATTAACTGCCCTATGTAATTAAATCTTGAATGTGCTGTATGTTTAGAACTGATAGCAAAACACAAAGCAGTATCCCAAGCAGTGTTTCTTGATGATTTTCATTCCTGCTACAAGTTCCCAGGCATATACAGTAAAATCTCCTGGCTCTACATCCCTTGAGATGATTGTCAGTCCCAGAAACAAACAAAATGTTTGTAAATATTTATTCTAAAATATAGGATTCCATATTTTAATGGAGTTCATTTGTGTAATACTATCCTTACTCAGTGCATACATTTAACTTGAAAAGTACAGGAAATGAAATGGTGATAAAAGTAAGGCTGAGTTAAACTTTTAAATAACGTTTAATTCAGAAGATATTGTTCCTGTGTTGCTGTAAATTTATATTGTCCTGGAGTTGGTAAGGGTGATAGAGCCAAGTGAAACCAGTATGGGAGTGAAGGCTGGGAATCAGAAACTCAAAGAGATTTATCGGAAGAACAGATTTCTTTATTTGACTCAGAAGTGGGGTATTAGAAGTCAGATGCGTTAAGTATGCATTCAGGAGGGAGTGAATGGAGTCTCTAGTGCAGTTTGCTGGGTGATCGTGACAATGTGATTCTAATGGCTTTTTAATATGGTGAAAATATCCAACGTCCCCAAAGACTAATCGTAGCAATGCAGACTTTCTGACTTCATGGTTTAATGCTTACTTCACAAGATACTTAATTTCTCCTTATGTAATTAATTGGAAACAACCTTATTACAGAGCACAAAATGCAAGTACTGCTTCATTAGACAAAACAATTCTTCAGAAGCTTGCTAGACAGAGAAGGAGATAAAACTGGCCCTACAGTGTACACGTGAAGAATTTCCTAAATTTTAGATAACTATAGAGAAAGACAATCAAACAACTTACCCATCACTGAGACAGTCTGGGGAAAATTGGCTGAGATGATCACACACACCCTTTAAAAATTAAATAGAAACTGAAAGGACTGACAGTTGCAAATATCAGTGTCTTGGAAAAGAAAAGCATCCCTGAAGGAGAATATGGCTTATTACATGTTGAAGGACAGATGATAAATTCCATATTACTTACAGCCATTAGTTATGCCAAGGGCATATGAACTGCAATGTAACTATAACACAGTATCCTGTTTTATGCATTACGAATGTAACTGTTAGGATAAAAGCCTTCCAGCATTCTGTGCAGACAGTTACATTAATGCAGAAAGTCAGTATGTAGTAATTATGAAGAGACTAAGACAATTCACAATCTGTATCTCTGCTATAATTTAAACGTTCTGGGTTTGAGACACAGTCTGCAATCTATTGTAAAATGGAAAAAAAGAAAAGGGGGGGAGGGAAACACTACATAGGCTCAGACTTACAAGATTAAATGAAAAAATAGGGAAGAGTAAGGAAAACAGAACTATACCAATAAAAATAGTAAATTAAAATGGTAATAGATGTACAAAGTAATAAAATAACCTGAGATGTAATGGATAATTCTTTTCAACTAGAGGCAGTCCAGGTAAAGAAATGAGAGGCAGTAGGGTTATGCGCTTACAGCATTCAGTGGAACATAATTATGGAAAGCCAAATGAGGTAATATTCTTTGTTCCTTATTATAGTGACCCTTTGAAATATTTTTCCTCCATCTAGTGCAAGATTCCCCCTAGGTAGTACCAGAAAAAGAAAACCATACTGTAGCTGAAAATTGAGCTCTTCCACTTTGGGGAAGAATGAAACAAAAGTAAGAGCTAGGCTGACATAATTCAAGAAACAGACACTTTGTGGTTTCTGTTAGGGTGCTTTGGGACTCTCAAGCTGTCCTGAGCTGGCTGAGAAAGGATGTCTCAGCATGAAGAGATCTCTAGGCTATAATATTGCTTTCTTGCTCACTGTCTACCTGGACTTCTAAGACAATCACTTGCTGGTATGGTAGGCTTCAGCCAGCTCTAATTTATGTTACAATGAGCTGGTTCTTCTGGCAACACTGAGACTTCAGTAGTGCATGTGATTTATAGTGATGTTAGTCCTTCTCCTCTAGTCTTTTATTGGGCACGTGTCAGTGGTTCCTGAAAAACAAACCTGTAATCTTCAGGAAAGTGCAGCAAAAATGCCAAGTTCTAGCGCTGAAATACAGTTTAGGAGTGCTGTGTTTCTTCTGCTGTTTCTTCTGAGTTCCTTAGAAACAGTAAGGGAGTGTGCACGTGTTACTAAAAATCTTGTGTACAGTGGTGCTTTTAGTTTCTTATTCCATGTATAAATTACACTACCCAAGTCTGATGTAGTTTCATTGAAGCATAAGGGAATTTAAATATGAATAAAATTTCTTATGACTAGTACCCAGTGAAACCTCCCTCATTCCAATGAACACCTGGAGAATTTTTTCCTGTTACAAGTTGACTATATTTCATGAATGAAATTATGGCAGAAAACCTCTTATTTCACTGTGAGGAGCTACTGTTTATTATCGCAGCATTTTTTTTTTTTTTTTCTGCTTGTGAGACAGAGTTGTGGATATCCTGTAAGAGACAGAATATGCTCAAGAATGTGAAATATGAATTCTGCCTCTGCTTATGAAGTAATATCTAAATTACTGGTTATGAATAGTTAGAATTGAGGAAACTATGACAACCTTTTAAAGAGTTTTGTAAAACATAAGAATTTCTGAAAATACAGGGCATTGTTTTTATCGCTAGGTACATGGGTACTTCAATATCAGGTGATGGATTATCACTGACTTCAAAGCTACGTACTTCTGTTTAGTTCCTGAACCAGAAGCACCGAGGTAAACCTCTCTGAGCCCACGTGTCCTGTCCCGCAGGAAAGTCACTGCTTTGTACTATGATGTTATTTAAAATACAGTGTAAGCTATTCTCGTTTGCAGTTGAAGCAATGCTAACAAAGAAGTTAATGAACTGGAAGTGACCTAAATCCTAAAGGGAGCATATGGAATGCCAGATGTGTGTTCAGAATAAAGTTCTTGAACTTCAGGCCACACAAATAACAACACTTAACATTAGCACTGACTGCATCATTGTTTTTCCTCTCTTTTCTATTACACAGTATTTTAGATTGGCTCATTCCTACTGGTGTGCAGTCCATCAGATATCCCAATGCATTGTTGCACATTGAGTGACAACTCTAAATCTTAGATGATAAATTCAGTAAGGTTATTTCAGAGACTTGAGAGAAAAAGTGCTGGATGACATAAGTCCTTGTTAGTTTCAGGGAAATTTGTTCATTTGCAAATCAAGGAGAAGGTCTTATGACATCCTCTGAGTGTAAAGCACTCAGAGGTAATTCGTCTCAATTGTATTTCTAGGATGATGCAGTGCTCAGTTTATAAGTAAATGTACCTCTATTGTTTTTTTTAATTTTCTTTAAAGATAGAAATAACATTGCATAATCTATGCACATTACTAAAAAAAAAAAATTCAGACTGAAGATATCTAAGAACTGGAATACACTGCTTACAGAAACTAGTCTTCAACAGTAGATGTGCTTAAGAACTGGTTAAGTTGATCCAGAATGATGTGAGTATGTTAAATAGTTCAGTTTTTCAAAAACTGTTTAAGTGAATCTTTGAGCTTCACTAGGTTTATTTTCTATGATTCTGTGATAGTTTGGATGAAAGTAGGGACTTTAACATCTGCTTCTGGGTGGAGGAAGTGAACTGGGAAGGCCAAAAGTCTCTGAAGTACTGGAGAGACTTTTCCTTTTTTCATATGAGATGGAAGGGGAAAAAAATTCCCTCATTAATATGAGCTTAAAGGGCAGCAGAGTGAGAGAAAGTGTGCTCTTCTGATAAACATGACAATAAACCAAGACTAGTTCCTGGTCTTCTAAGAAGTGTAAAAGAAGAATTGTTCTTGCCTAAAAAGAACTTTTAAAGACTCTTTTGTTTCTTGTGCATCTTTTGTGTTTGCAAGTGTGCTCAGTCTACGAACTGCAGAGATGCCATAATGAAGGTTAATGGAGCTTTCAGATTCATGCAATTCATATGAATTAGAAATAACTACTATAACAGAAGAGGTTTGACAACATCAAATCTAAAAATACTTCATGCAGAGTTCATAATGGACTAAATAACACTAACAAACAGCTGCAATGTAATTTTGCCAAACTAAAATAAAATAAATGCCAAGGAAGTGTCAAAGTGAACAAAGAAAGGATCTCTCCTGTTTCCCTTCACAAATATTTTTTTCTACATTATTCCTTTAGTAGCGAGAGAGAACATAAGAATGGAAAGAGGAAGAAACATGAAAAACCAAACAGCTTGGAACCACTCCCTTTTTCCTTTGGTTGATAAAGGATTATACGTTCCTGAGATCTCCCATCTTTTGAAGTCAGACACATAGACAGCATTCATAGAATCCTTAGAGTTGGAAGGGATCTTTAAAGGTCATCTAGTCCAACTCCCCCTCCCATTCTCTCTCTTATTTGTGTAAATGCTGAAAGCATGACAAACTCAGCATTATATTGTGAGATCAGCTGTGTGCCTGCCGAGGAAAATAAGGAGGAATGGGTCCTGTTCTTCCTGCAGAATGCTATACAGAATTTCAAGCAGGGAGGAATACAAGAACAGATACAGCTTTGCCTTTTCTCTTCCCAAGATACCTGACACTGCAAATGAGTCAGAGTGACAAGAATAAGATATTCTTTCTATTATACTAATAGCAATAATATCACTGGAAGGAAAGGAGGAAACAATTCTTTCGTTGTGCTGTGTTCATGTAACAGTATAGCAACCAAATGCTTATTAAGAATGGCATCCCAAGGGCATAATTTAGATATAGATGACCTATATAGTTCAGAAAAGCTTAATCTTATAAAGAGAGGAAGAATGCTCTTAGATGATCTGGAAATGAATTGTATTCTGCACCTTGGAAAAGCTTGAAGGGTTTGGAACGCAATTTTCATTAAGGGATCAATTTCTGTCACTTGGCAAATAATTCTACAGCACTTCTATCTTTTCAGTTTCAGTCAGTGATGAGTAGGCAAGTTTTACATTATTGATTTCCTGATAGGCATGCTGTGGAACCTCCAGGGAGGTAGAAGCTGTCCCAGTGGCCCTGTTCATTAGCCGTCTTCCAGGAACTATAAGAGTTCCTCTGGGGGACTCCACAAAACTACTGTACATGGGTCAATTGTAGGTTATCCAATCTCAGGTTCTTTGTTCAGCAAAATTTTAATTCACAGAAGGACATTAAGTATTTAAGACCAGAACAAGTCTGACTGAACTCTTATTGTTTCATTGTCTTTGACTTTCAAATTGCTCCTTAAGTTCTCTTTGGTAGTAATAATGACTCTAATTAAAATAGCAACTTTGACCTAAGTATGTCATGGTATTTTAACACGGTCATTACAGCCCAGTCCAAAAAAAAAAAAAAANAGCTTTCCACATGATATGAACAGTGTGATAACTGTGTGATTGTGTGTTCTTGTTCTTGTCATGGATGTGAAACTACAGTTAAATTCCTAAAACACCGGACTGACTGCAATAGAGGTAGAGCTGAATGCAAAGTCTGTTGATTGTACTTGAGTACTCCTGGGATGAAATCTAGCCTGTGAACTGTAGGTTTGGAATAGAAGGGACATCCTATGCATCATCTAAATATATGCTCTGGCTCTTAGCATGCATATGTGCTAATTCACAACACATGAAGAACATATGTGCACATGTGAGACAACATCATCTAAATGCACTTTGTTTCCTAATTATGTACAATAAATATTAGACCACAACAGATTATCTCATTAACAATGGTAAAGGCAGTCACATATTAATAAGTCCCTAAATTCTTATTTGGTTAGGTTAAGGAAGGAGGATTTTGCTCTGTATTGTCAGTCACCAGCTCTACTTTCTTGACCGCAAGCGTGCGTGGTAAGAGAAAGTGTGTTGTCTTTTGCTGTGTACAGAGACACAAAACACCATGCCGTTTTGCTCACCTTGCTATTGCGGTGCTCTCAAAATAGACTTTGAAAATGGAGCTGAGGAAAAAAAGACCTGAATTCAAAGCTGCAGTATTTGTATTTCATGGATTTTCACTCCTAGTGTTAGCAGATACTGAAACAGTGCCTGCATGACAATTAATAGAAAAGTGGTGAGCAAAATCCTTAGTGAGTATAAATGAGCTCATCTCCATAGACTTTACTCTGTATGAAATGCAACTCCAAAATTACCTTAAGGTGATCATCAGTGGTGCCTCTGAGTATTAAACAAATGTGGATTATGCAAGTTTAGCTACCTTCTCTGAAAGTAATGAGCCCCATTGTGTTTTCAGATATCTAGGAGTAAACCTGAAGTGACTCAGTAGCTGTTATCAGAATACTACCTTGTTTACAGCGATTTAAGGGATGTCAGAATTTTGTTGTCTGGGCATTGCTTTTGCTTGTTGGTTCATCAGATAAATCACGCTGAGTATTTTCATGCTATTTATCCTTTTGGAAGCATAACAATTCTGTTTATTGTTTGGGGGAAGAAGGTCTTTATATGTGCCTGGTCAGCTTGGAGCAACCTGTAATAATGGCCAAGTGTTTTGTCAGAATGCGTCAGTGTTTTTTGAATACTAAGGTCTCATCAGAATACGTGGCAGTTTTATTTATCTGATGAATAGGGAGTAAATAGTGGCATGGATTTCTTTTTTATACGTCTTTAGAGCAGAAGAGAAAAGACTATTGAGAGTCTCCCTGTACATGAAACAATTAGACTTCAGCACCAGAATGGGCCCAGCCCCGACTGACCCTAACCTCTCTGAGAAGCTCCAGTAACAGAAATGACTCCCAAAATATCTTGTTATTTCAGTTAGTATTCCTTTAGTGAGGAGGAGAGAAACGAGGGCAGGGAGGTTAAGTAGAAGTGGCCAGATTCTGTATCACTCCCGTAGCTTTTTAGTGCTGTGTAGGTGTCATTCCAGGCATAGCCAGTAATTACTGGCTCAGGGATGGCAGGATTCTTGGTCACAAACTTAGGAGAGTTTAGTCAGTCAGACCCTCAGCTGATGTAACTCTGCCAGACTTCTAACAGTGCTTGTGGGCTGGTGCATTTCCTAGTTAGAAGTAGAGGCCAGAGATAGGTAATCTTAGGTAATGATGCACTGTATACAACCTGAATGGCCAAAGCAAATGGGCTCATCAGAAAGGTTGCAAGTTCTGTCATTCTAAGTATAATTCTGATCTGTCCTTGGGAAGTAACCAGAGCTGCAGAATGATGCAAACAATATGCTGTCTGCACTGATCTGCTGTGGCTGGCTCCTCCCCCACAAGGTGCAATTAATTTCTTCGTAATATTCTAATAATATTCATAAAATTCTAATAACATTAACAAAGAAATTAATTTCCATTCTCCCTTTCTCCTGCAGCTGATAAGTTGGCTTTTACAGTTCTCAGTATAAGAAGTCTTTTCCTCCCCTTTATGAACCTTTGGAAATCATAAAGCAAAAATATCTAAGCAATCTGAAGTTTGGGAAACTTTAAAGAAGTTTTTATAAGGCACTAAAAGAGAAAAAGTTGTGAAATAAGAAAATAAAATCATTCTTTTCCCCAGGGACCTGCTTTGGAGTGCGGGTGATTGCATTTTTTTGATACAATGCCTTTATAACTTTGCAGCATGAATAAATAAAAACTGTAAAACAGCTCAGGCCTCTGCCTCCCTTGTGTAGACAGAGCTTTTAGGTTCAGATGCCTCTCTGATGTACGTTAGTCATAAGTCGATCCTTTGCCTCTGTTTGTCTGCTGCAGTGTCTGTACTGTTTCCAACTGTATCAATCCTTGAGCAGAAACATTGGCCTAGGTGCTCTAATGCTTTTTAATTGCATCTCCAACTTAATTCCAACATATCCTTTTTCTAATTATAGGAAAAAGAAATTTATGGCCTTTAAATTGTGCTGTACAAATATGGCGTGGATCCCATAGCAGCAGTCTTGTTTACTCTTTCTCATATGGAAGTTATGTCATTTATTCTGCCTATTACAATTTTCTTAAGAGAAAAAAACATCTGGACAGACGCAGAAGAGGACACCTTAGCATCTCTTAGGAATGTGATTAAAGATTTATTAAATAGTAGAGTCATTAGAATCCTAGAATGGCTTGGGTTGAAGGGGCCTTAAAGGTCATGCAGTTCCAACCCCCTGCCATTGCCACCCACCAGATCAGGCTGCCCAGGGCCCCATTCAAACTTTGAACACCTTCAGAGATGGGGCAACCACAGCTTCTCTGAGCAGCCTGTGTCAGGACCTCACTGCTCTCTGAGTAAAGAATTTCTTGCTAATATCTAATCAAACTCTCCCTGCTTTTTGTTTCTAACTATTCCCGCTTGTCCTGTCACTATCAGACCATGTAAAAAGTCAGTCTCCCTTCTGCTTATATGTTCCCCTCAAGAACTGGAAGGACGCAATGAGTTCTTCCTGGAGTCTTTTTTTCTCTAAGCTAAACAAGCCCAGCTCCCTCCATCTTTCTTCTCAGGAGAGGTGCTCCAGCCCTCTAATCTTTGTGGCCCTCTTCTGGGCCCCATGTCCTTCTTGTGCTGTGGGACCCACACCTGGGTGCAGCACACCAGATGAGGCCTCATGAGGGCAGAGTAGAGAGGGACAATCCACCCTCCCTGCTGCCCACCCGTCTTCTGATGCAGCCCAGGATACCACTGGCCACCTGGGCTGCAAGCACGCGCCACTGGCTCATGTCTAGCTTCTCATCCACCAGAGCCCCCAAGCCCTTCTCTATAAGGCTGAGAGAGCAGAGTTCATCACTATGTATTCACAGTAGGCCTACAATGCAATATTTGTTTCCTAGATGGTCAAGAAAACATGGGTATTAACTTGAAGTTTCAGTAACATTTTTTGGTGTTACTAAAATGCTAGGTTCATCGAGTTCTGGAAAACCCAATGAAACCATTGTATGCTGTATCTGTTGCCTCTCAGACAACTGTTGGAATTGTCTCTTTGCAGAAAATAATGTAAGTGCCATAAAACAGATGTCCTCAGGCGTACCTGGCAAAAACTGTGGTGTTGACTCAGCTGAGACCTTGCCTTGAGGAAAATCTGCCCCTGACAGCACCCATTTTTCCAGTTCATATGGTTAATTCGGAACGGTCAGATTTGTCATATGTACTTATTTTTGTATCCTACCTGGACAAGTACTTCTAGTGTAAATACCCATCTGAATTTAAAAACATATATTTCTGCAACTACTTAAGCTTACAACTTAGAAATTATATGTACATCTAGGCTAATGAAAATCTAATAGAAAAATGGTTTTGAAAATAAAAATGTAAGTATGGATGATATTTATATTTTTAAAAAATGGTGGAATATCCCCATAATACTTGCTTAAGTCCTAGTGCAATGTGAGAGAACACTAAGAGTTAGAAATGCTATTTCATGTCTCAGTAGCAGTGTAGAAAATGCTATCTCCTTAGAATAGTATTGGTGTTCTTGTTTAAGATGAAAACTAATGAGACTTTGTTCTTTCTATTTATGAATATGTCTACCTATTTGTACAGACCCATCTTTCAAAGATCTATATAATTACAAAAGACAAAAAGCAAATAAATTTGATGAAATAGTTTAAAATCTAAGCAGCTAATATTTCCACTTATCCACGTGGCTTCTAAGTCTAGTAAATAGTGTTGTAAGAACATATAATAGTAGGACAGCTTTTTTTTTCATTCTTGCAAACTGCTGGAAAGTGATGGCTGGTTAAAGAGAATGATTAAAAAAAAAAATTGGGAACAGCTGTAAATCATACTGTGTAGGATTCTGTTTCAGATATATAGTAGCTTATTCCTTGCTTTGTTTGCTTCCTGACACATTTCTCAGACATATTTTGAGGGAAAATCAATCATCCCTTAGTCTTTTACTTTTTCCTGTCACAGAATAGCTCTCAGTATTTTTCTGCAAGGTTTCAGTGACTGTTCCTTTTCTTTCCCTTTCTATCCTTGATTCTATACAGTAAGTCAGAGATCCTTTGCCTATTCTCTCTGTCTGCTCTAGTTGTATAGGATTACTTGTTCGCAGGAACTTCAGGAGCATACATTTTCCCTCCCCAGTAATGAGTAACACAGATATTGCTTTGTAAGCATTTCTTAAGCAGTACTTAATGCTTCTGATTGTGACCTGTTAGCTAGTGGAGCAGAAGGAGACATAATTGGTACTGCATAAACTTCAAGGGGCCCTCTGGGTGATTTTGTTATAAACAATACTGGGGCTGAATCCAATTGTGAAGAACTGGGAAATAAAAATTACAGTAGTACAATGTGTATTTGTACCATACTCTTCTGAAAAATAGTGAGACCCATCACTAGCATAGTTAAAAATACACTGCACTATATACTCAATAAGGCTGAGCAGATGCTGTAATCTAACAAATTTAACAAAATTAACTTCCTCTTTGACTAGAATTAGTCTAAACATAGAGCACTATTTCCAGCAACATTTCCATAAATAGTCCCTGATGCGTAGCTTCTATGAATAATTCACAAACCTGAATGTTAAAATTTGAGATACTTTGGATTGATAAACCATAAAATATATTGACATATCTTAAATGAGTATGGAAAACTTGTTACCTTATGCAAATGCAAGTAGAAATTATTTTCAAAAATATTTGACGATATTTAGCCAGCATTCTTCTCTATCATCAATTTCACTTGCTAGAAAAGGAGCACAAAGTTTTTAAGCTGTGATTGTATAAATATTAGAATGAGTATTTGTGAAAGATTTTATTTTTGGTTTTCTTCCTGTCTACTGGGGCTGCTCCAAAAGTAAGGCCTCCTATTTTTATTACGTTGTCCCACTGTGTCAGAGGTGGATGTTAGTGGTATGGCAGCAGAGGTTGAACCTTCTCACCAACATTCTGTTCCATGTTGTTGCTGTGTGACAGATGGCAGCAGAGGGGCAGCCTGACACAATGGCATCTGACGTGGAAGGGTGAATGAAGCAAAAGGCGTGTCACTGAATTCCTCTGTGTGGAAAAAATGGCACCCATGGACGTTCATCAACGCTTGCTGAATGTTTATTGAGCCCAAACTGTGGATGTGAGCATAGTTGAGGGGTGGTGATGCTTTTCTGTTACTGTCACCACTGCTGGTGCAGATGTTTGAGTGTGGCATGCAGGCTCTTGTTCATCGCTGGCAAAAATGCAGAGCTAGTAGTGGTGACTGCGTTGAAAAATAGTGTTCTGTAGCTGAGAATTTGCTCTATCAAATAGTGTTATTGTGCTCTTTGTATCCACTGTAGTTTCCATGGAAAGAAATGGAAGGCATTACTTTCAGAGCACCTATATAACATGGATGTTGTGTTAGAAAAGAAATGCTGATTCATTTCATTTTTTTTAATTCTCATTTTTTCTGTAGGCATCTTGCCCTCATGGGCCCATCTTTGATGGGTGTGGGCCAGCTGACTAGTCACAGACCTAGTAATGTATTCTAAGTCGCGATTGTTGTTGCAAGTGAGAAATGAGCCCAGCATTGCTGCTGCAGCCTTTGCTTTTTCTGTGCAGATTTTGTTTTTGTCCTTGGCGAAGGGCAGTGGGAAGTATAGCCATAGGGATTTCTTTGGGCAAACAGCAGTGTATTTTTTAATGAAATAAATCCCAGTCCAAATTTACTTTGATACTGCTCATCTTGTTTTAAATATGCTCATGAAAATACATTTATGAAAGGCAAAATAGTCCTGAAGATAATGTTTTTTTCATTTTTTTCAAGTATTTCAATTTTCAGCATTGCCAACATGTTTCCAGGAGGATTATTTACTTCAATCTCACCCTATATTATTTGGGTTTCCTGTTATCATCATTGCCTGGACCTATTTTTTCCACTGTTCAGTGTACTTAGTGCATTTTTTATAATGTGCCCACACTATTTAGTGCAGTCTGTTAACTTATGCCTTCTATCCTTCTTCCCATCACAAGCTATCACTGTATCGCAGTCTGCTATTTAAAATTGATTTTACAGTCTACTCTCTAAGGCAGATATCTCATGCATTCAGCATTTCTAACACAGGCGTTGTTCCAAACACTGTACTTCAGAAGAAAAAAAATTTCCATGTACCACATAACAACTGAAGTAGTAAAGAAGAGTTCGAATGTATTTGTCTGCTGAACTGACTTTCTAAGCTTGGCTTTTTGGGAGTTCTTGCAAGCTGTTAGCTTTGGGTACTGGCTGTGGCTATCACACCTCACCAAGCTGGCTCAGGGCATCCTGCCTGGCTTCCTGTGTGCCCTGTTTCAGTGGGCAAAAACCTGAGGAGAGCTGCTAAGCCCTGGTGCTCACAGGCCAAGTCTGACTGATGAACAAGTCAAGTCTCCAGATGTACCCCAGCATGTATCTGCTGCTCAGTCTAGAAGCAGTCTTTGTCACCTTGAGATATTTCCCCTTGCAGATAGCAGATTTTGTAAGGCAAACGTACCAGAAACTATACCTGTCATGCAGATTCTCACTTCAGAATCAATGGTGCAGTTCAAAAACATCTTGAGATAAGAATACCAAAAACCGTGCAGAATCAGCAAAAAGTCTGTCAGGAACCTTCAGTTGAACCGTAGGCATTATTTAAAATAATCAAGTAGATTATTTAAGACATTTCTCAGCCTCACATATAAACTGATGGTATGCTGATCTTAAGTTGCTGATCCCACTACAGTGAATGCTTTGTAGAAGCAGGCTTGCATTAAAACATGGCCTCCTCAAAGCAACATACATATATTTAAAAAAAAAAAAAAAAAAAAAAAGGGGGGT